>JAXIVJ010000734.1:0-50000 GCA_036785665.1 Chirona hameri | reverse complement strand
CGAAATTATGTTCCGACAGTTGTGCCAACTTGGGCGGTGCTGCGCCCCGCTGTTTTAATACTGTCTGCGAGAAGAAGAAAAACGTGTGTGGGGGGGGGGGGGGCGTGGGGGGGGGAGGGGCATAGCCTTGCATTTGTGTATGGGCTAAGGAAGAGCGCCCTTGATGTTTTTCGGCGTTATTTGGGCTTCCTTCAAACCATCATAGTGACAGATAGCAATGACTTGTAATGTCTTGACTAGAAAATTATGTCCATATGTAGCAATTTAGACCTCGTTTCGATTCGAAGATATCGACCTAAGATCACTGGACCTACCAACAATTATGTTCCTCGATAATCCCGACCAGCCCGTCAAATTTCGCTCTAGCTTTCAAAGGGGCCGAGATCTCGAGGTCCGAATGAGCTCCCCTGAGGAAAGGGACATCCAAATTGCATTACGATTGGTCGATAATAACTGCATGAGTTTTGTTAACATCCGAATGTGGGGTTTGCATTATTGCCTTGGCGATGGTAGAAACGAACAGTGCTACAGTCTGGTGTGCCTTCACTTGTACCATGTATCATTGTAGCATGTTTGTTTCCGTGTTTTCCTGCAGGTTATGCCTGATCCTCTTCCTGAACCCGGTGAAATCCTTGAACTGAAAGGTAATTATGATTTTATATACGCATAAACGTTGATTGCTGCAAACGCAAATTGCATTTAATATTGACTGATGTTCATATAGGTATCAAGCATTTTTAAACAATAAGTACGGTCACCTTGAGTGGGCGACAAGTGCTTAACCTTTGCCAGTTCTGGAAGATGCCACTACTCCTCTTTCTTTCTTTTTAAACAAGGCGTAAAAACGCGCAATTCCCACGACATTTTGGGTACCTTACTTTGGAATAATTGTACACCTAACTTAAAAAATAGGGTCTAACCCCTCATTGAACCGTGAGCTATGACGTCATTCCCAAGGTCATATCAAGCGGATAGTGTGTTTCGGCGAGGCATATGTATTTGTCTTTTTTATTTTGTGTATGCATTTTGTGATGTGTATTTTGATGCGCTGATTTGGAATCTGACATCCATTTTGACATCCATTTATCCATGACATCCATCTGACTTGCATACGTGTAACATAAGCTACAACGCAACTAGATATTTACCAGACGATTGTTAGGATGCGAGCTTGTCAAGGTAAACCGCTCTATGTATTCGATCACTAGTATCATGGTAATCGTTTTTTTCAGGTGAAGGAATTTGGAAATCAGTTTTCGAATCCGAGACAGTGCTGGTGGCGTGCAAGTCATCAGCAACTAAGGCAAGTAGCTGGTAGAACGTGTCATATATCCTGACAAGTAATGAACTTTTCTTGACCGCTTAGGTTTGTCTCTTGTAATAGTTTACTCTTCTAATTGAAAAATAATAAATCAGGATGTTAAAATCCCATCCCCATTTGTGTCTCTATATCGATCGTGTTATGCCGGTATGCCTTGTGTCAGTGTTTCATGATTTACCACATCACACATTAACCCTGCCACTCAAACCACATCAAATACACGTGTGTCTGGGTCTGCGTGCGTGCGTGCGTGCGTGCGTGCGTGCGTGCGTGCGTGCGTGTGCGTGTGCGTGTGCGTGTGCGTGTGCGTGTGCGTGTGCGTGGTGTGCGTGTGCGTGTGCGTGTGCGTGTGCGTGTGCGTGTGCGTGTGCGTGTGCGTGTGCGTGTGCGTGTGCGTGTGTGTGTGTGTGTGTGTGTGTGTGTGTGTGTGCGTGCGTGTGCGTACGTGCGTACGTGCGTGCGTGCGTGCGTGCCTGCGTGCGTAGCGCGTTCATCTGCGTTTGTTCATTATGTGTCCTGTTATTATGTTTGTACCTACGCTAAGGTCCGTTCACCTCATATACTAACACATTGTTCGTTTCATTTCTAGAAAGATCTGTTGACTGCCATCAAGGCTGCAGTTCCTCCCTCGCAAAAGACGTCGCGACAGCAAACTGGACTGGGTATGTTTTGACATGATCGATGTTATCCTCATTCTTTACCGATTCGATTGTCACTAGTTGTCCAGAGTCCAAACACAGTTGGATAGGGCCATAGTCCACTACTTGTGTTAATCTGTTTGCCCTTGCGGTGTATGGAATAAAACAAACGCATTTGTCCTTTGGTATTCTCGAGTTTTAAGGATCAGTTTTAAGTTTGAGTTTTGCGGCGAGTCAGTTAACCCGCGCCCCGCTGGGCCATTCAGCCGAACACACCCTGCTGGTGGTGGTGGGGTGTGGGGGGGGGGGGTCAGATTCTGCAGCCTCCCCCCCCCCCAGCTATCTCGACAACTATTGGTCCGATTTTGATGCAACAAACGTCATTCGACGCGCCGTGACGATATATTTCCATACCGACCTTAAAAAGTATATTTTGACCAAAATGTTGAGTGTGGGGGCCACAAACCGAAAATTGTAGGGTATTTTTTAAATGTCACTATGTTTTTTAACCGATTTGGATAACTCAAACTGCATTGTTCCCAGAATAGGGTGCTTAGTAACATACAGAGAGCTCATTTCGGAATATGACAAATCAGAGGCGTAGTCAGGTGATGAAAAACGGGGAATATTTGGAAGATTTTTGGAAAAATCTGGGGATTTTTCTAATAATTTATGGTCATTTGGGAGCACATAGCGTGACAAGTCGACTTATATGCTCAACACACCGACATTACTCGCAAAACATCATAGGCGGATCCAGGTAAGCCACTGGTGGGGGGGGGGGGGACTGACGGCTTCTTCTTGTAATGCTGCCACCCAACGTTCTTACCTGGACACGCCTCTGATAAAAAGTACCCCAATCGCTTCCATTTACCATGGACATTCCTCCGGATATGTATTAATTGCGACTACGGTATCGTAGAAGGAAGAATAAGCAAGAAAACGCACAATTACGTCCGCAGCGACCTACCCGTGACTAATTGCCTCCTCTTTACCAGGCCCTGGCACCGCCCCTGATTGACCGATTTTGATCATCCTGGCCATAACATCCGCTATTAAATTATAAGAAATAAAAAAAGTTCAGCTTCCTAAAGCAAACCGTTCAGGAGTTAAGATCGAACAACTTGCGGGGGCAGAAACTGCCCCCCCCCCCCCGAATGGGGTAAATGATATCACTTATGCAGTCTATGCAGTATGCACCCTTCGACGTTTACCAAAAAGACCGATCATACTCTGTCCTCTTTCAAGCAATGCTGTCTCTGAGATAACATGCTTACTTTGTGTGACGTACGGTAGCTATTACGAGTATCACGTGTATTCTTATCGTGCTTTTCCTTTTTTGTTAACAGGTAACAAGAAGCTCTCGTGCCACATGTGTGGATTTCAATTCAAGAATTGCCGCTTCTCGCAGCACTTCAGACGTCATCATAAGATCAACGATCGAGACACCCTGAGGAGCCTCAAGGAAGATATGCGGAAGTTCTCTGCAGAAATAGAAGCGAGGTAGGTGCGCCACGCTCAAGTGCGTGCGCGCGGGAGGGGAGTTTTCGTTCATCAACGTTTTCGGCCGGCTCAGTACTTTACTACCCAAAGCTTTACCTGATCCCAAAACATAACCAATGACGTGAACTCCATTAAATATAAATCGTATTAAACTATTAGAGCTGTGGAATGCTCCAGTTATGGAATGTTTCCTTTCAGGATGTGATGTTTCTTTTCAACTATACCCTGTCTTCCGGTGTCTGAAACTGTTACGGTTTCAAGATAGTTTCTATTTTACAGGAAACCAAAAGTGCCAGAAAAACTTACATGCGCTGAGTGCGGTGCATCCGTCCGACATCTGCATCTTCACCTCAAGCGCAATCACCGGGTGAAGGACCGTGCTGCTCGCAAGGCCATGAAGGACGCCGCCTACATCAACGAGCTGGTAATCACCGTGTGGTTTATGATAACGATCACAAACTAATAATCGCACTGATAACAAATTAAGTGAAAACGGCATTGCATAAGATGACCTTCAACCTCGTCGCTGTTGAACGGTAATTATGGATGTTCACGTGGTTACTTGCATTTATTTTTGTGTGTATTTATATTCGGTGTTGTGACGTTTGCAGCGGTTTGCGATACAGTTTGCCGTTTTGCCAGGGTCGCTTTGTTCCCTATATATACTCGCTGAGTCGAATAAGTCAAATAATTTAGAGCATATTACATTACATTACATTAATTTGATCGGTATTTGTAAGGCCACTTGGCCTGCTGGGAACCGTTCTCATCGAGCTCGAATCCTATGAGACATTGCATACTCTAGTCAGGCACTGAGTACTTGATGTTTGCCCAGTGTGCATCCAGCCTGGATTTGAATTGGTCTACAGAGGCAGCACTGACAACCGGTAGATGCAGACCGTTCCAGTCGTTGACCACCCGCGCACTTTGTAGTATATATTTTATATTGTATATATTTTAATAAATATAACGTTTTATGCATAGTTAAATAATGACAGATCTAAGTAGAGGCTGGGTAATAGTATCAGTACACAACAGTACCAATAACACTATTATTGTAAAAAAATAATGTCATGGAGGCTGGGGACATCGACATCTATCAGTCCACCGCGCGGGCGGCTTTTGTATTACACTATTATTGTAAACAAAAAAAAACTGTCATGGAGGCTGGGGACATCGACATCTATCAGTCCTCCGCGCGGGAGACTGTTGTATTTCCGTTTTTGTCTACAATTCATAAGTTTATGCCTATTTTTTATCTCTGTCTCTCTGTCTCTCTCTGTCTCTCTGTCTCTCTGTCTCTCTGTCTCTCTGTCTCTCTGTCTCTCTGTCTCTCTGTCTCCCATCCTCTCTCCCATCCTCTCTCCCATCCTCTCTCCCATCCTCTCTCCCATCCTCTCTCCCATCCTCTCTCCCATCCTCTCTCCCATCCTCTCTCCCATCCTCTCTCCCATCCTCTCTCCCATCCTCTCTCCCATCCTCTCTCCCATCCTCTCTCCCATCCTCTCTCCCATCCTCTCTCCCATCCTCTCTCCCATCCTCTCTCCCATCCTCTCTCCCATCCTCTCTCCCATCCTCTCTCCCATCCTCTCTCCCATCCTCTCTCCCATCCTCTCTCCCATCCTCTCTCCCATCCTCTCTCCCATCCTCTCTCCCATCCTCTCTCCCATCCTCTCTCCCATCCTCTCTCCCATCCTCTCTCCCATCCTCTCTCCCATCCTCGCTCCCATCCTCGCTCCCATCCTCGCTCCCATCCTCGCTCCCATCCTCGCTCCCATCCTCGCTCCCATCCTCGCTCCCATCCTCGCTCCCATCCTCGCTCCCATCCTCGCTCCCATCCTCGCTCCCATCCTCGCTCCCATCCTCGCTCCCATCCTCTCTCCCATCCTCTCTCCCATCCTCTCTCCCATCCCCCTTCCCCTCCCTCTCCCCCTCCCCCTTCCCCTTCCCCTCCCCCTTCCCCTCCCCCTTCCCCTCCCCTCACCTTCCCCATCCCCATCCCCATCCCCTCCCTTAGTAAAAATATCAAAGTACTAACAATAATGTCGTCATTTCAGGAAAAGGAACTGCTGAATCGTGCCGAGAGGAGCAACGTGAGCGAGGAAGACATGATCAGGATGTTCGTGGCGTCAAAGGCTGGATGGCGCAAGAAGCCCACAACGGCGCTCCGTCAGGAGAAACAGCTTCGGAAGTTGTTCTCTCAGGTTTCTGCCACACTGACGCCTTCCGAAGTCCTACGTACTCAGCTGGACGATGTGGAAAAAATTCTGATCAGTCAAGTGACGGAACATTCTGCAGCTGTCAAATCACTGGTCATTGCCATGCTCGAATTTCAGAGGTACGCGAGCGTCCGCGAGCCTGAGTTTTCCGTGCAGTGGGATGCGACGAGAAGGAGGCTCGAAACATGGAAACGGGATGCTTGTTCAGCAGACCTTCATCGCGAAGCCTCGCTGCAAGACAAGATGGCCGAAGATGGTTATCTGCCATCCCCAGAGGAGCTGAACGGCTTCCGTCAACGCGTGCTGGAAGAGCTCCCAGCACTATCTCGCATGGAGAGTAACACGATCAGGCGAAACCACGCTGTGAGGATGAGACGCCTGCTCACGTCTGCCCTGCTACTGCAGAACTTCCAGCGTGCTGGTACGATAAAAAACGCGAAGCTGTCAGAGTTCCAGCTTATCCAGGGCTCTGTATTACGTGTCAAGGATCACAAGAGCAGCGCGTCATACGGGTCTGCGAACCTTGTTGTAAAAGACTTACAGGACCACTTGCATTCATTTGTAAACAAGTTCAGACCTCTCCTCGTCAAGAATGCAGCAGATGACTCCCTCTTCCCTCTGTCCGAACCGGCGCTGGATATCGGCGGGGTTTGTGACAGCTACGGAGTGAAAAGGTTTAACCCGACGAAACTCAGGAAAACTGCGTCGACCGCGGCCTTTGATCATTTGGATGATACGGAACGCCGAAAACTAGCAACCCATATGACGCACAGGTCGGAGACGCAGTTTAAGGCGTATTCCGCCAAGAACCGCAGAACAGAGGCCACAAGAACGGTGGAGCGGATGGAGCAGATACTTTACGGAGCGGCTGAAGAGTGTAGCACGGTGCCAAGCTCAGCCGGTGCTCTTCAGAGGGAGGCCTTCAGCAGCCAGGAATTGTCTATCATCGAAGCCGAAGTGAGGCGTTTGGCCCGTCTCGAACAGTTCGTGACGCACAATCGGGCCATGATGTTGATGTCGAAACATGTGCCCATTTTCGACAAACACGCCCCTAAGAGTGTTGAAAATAAGATGCGTTCCATCCTCCAAAAAGTGAGAGTGTCATCCCACCGCCTCGGGGCCCGGTCGTCCGACCGCCTTCGGTCGTCCAACCGCCTGCGGTAGTGCATATGAAAAGGTCTTGCCGTACACCGATATTCGATCGTCTCACCCTGTGAGAGATTCTCTTTGAGGTTTGTTTGCTGGTGTCATGCACTGAAGTCAGTATCACACCACTCGCCTTGACAGCATCATTTTTTTGGTTCGTATCGTAGCTGGCTGTTTTTTTTAAAGGAAATGCTCCTTTTCCTGCCCGCTTGTTTGATGTAAGGAAGCCTCGTAGTGGTGTTTTCGTTTTAAGCGGAATAAGCAACCTGCAGTTTGTTTATTCACTATGAGCTGCGAGCTGGCGCTGTTCTGTGCCTCCAGGCTGATTTGGCACAAACCGGGGCTGACATACGGTGGTCAGCTTGTTTTTGTCAATTCCATGAGTAATGAAATAATATATGTCATGTTCAAGTGTGTTCTGATAACATATTTTACTGATATATTTTACTAGACCAGCATATCTACTAGATACTAAACCGCTGTACGGACACCAAATATCGCATCACGCCTCTTCTTTTTCCAGCTTGATGCATCTAACGTAAATCACAATATCACTTGTTGTGGGGGACTTCGTGTGACCGGACTGAGGTCAAGGATATGTCGCAAATGCTCCTCGTGTTCCTTGCTTGCACAGTTTCCCGCGGAGTTATTTTTAGGTCGACCTTCTTGCTTAGTAACGGTGTGTTCACATGCCAAAGATCTTGGTTTGTGATAGTGGTTTGTCACACGATCTCGGAAAAGCGTCTCAGTAAAACAGCCGAGCGTACTTCATCACCAAAGTAGTTAACAAACAGATGAATGAGACTGCACTGAATGGGCGTTTGGCAGGTAGCCAATTGGAGCAGTGGCGGACAACGACCACGGACAGCCAACTCGTCGTCCGGCTTATAGACCTGGGTGCTGATCACACGCCGGCTGCGGCCAGGCCAACGAGGCTCGATAACCATGATTGGTATGAGCTCGCATCAAACTTGCTACTTCGCTAGGCTTCTCTGTGCGTTTATCCGGACCCAAAAAGATCACCACTATGAATATCGAACTCACGCACACACACACATACACACAGACACAGTACACGTTGGGCGTGCTGGTACGCTGGGCGTGAGATGAGTACACGCTGGGCGTGCGGTTGGTACACGCTGGGCGTGCGGTGTGTACACGCTGGGCGTGCGGTGTGTACACGCTGGGCGTGCGGTTGGTACACGCTGGGCGTGCGGTTGGTACACGCTGGGCGTGCGGTTGGTACACGCTGGGCGTGCGGTTGGTACACGCTGGGCGTGCGGTGTGTACACGCTGGGCGTGCGGTTGGTACACGCTGGGCGTGCGGTGTGTACACGCTGGGCGTGCGGTTGGTACACGCTGGGCGTGCGGTTGGTACACGCTGGGCGTGCGGTTGGTACACGCTGGGCGTGCGGTTGGTACACGCTGGGTGTGCGGTTGGTACACGCTGGGCGTGCGGTTGGTACACGCTGTGCGTGAGGTGTGTACACGCTGGGCGTGCGGTTGGTACACGCTGGGAGTGTGGTTGGTACACGCTGGGCGTGCGGTTGGTACACGCTGGGCGTGCGGTTGGTACACGCTGGGCGTGCGGTTGGTACACGCTGGGCGTGCGGTTGGTACACGCTGGGCGTGCGGTTGGTACACGCTGGGCGTGCGGTGTGTACACGCTGGGCGTGCGGTGTGTACACGCTGGGCGTGCGGTGTGTACACGCTGGGCGTGCGGTTGGTACACGCTGGGCGTGCGGTTGGTACACGCTGGGCGTGCGGTGTGTACACGCTGGGCGTGCGGTTGGTACACGCTGGGCGTGCGGTTGGTACACGCTGTGCGTGAGGTGTGTACACGCTGGGCGTGCGGTTGGTACACGCTGGGAGTGTGGTTGGTACACGCTGGGCGTGCGGTTGGTACACGCTGGGCGTGCGGTTGGTACACGCTGGGCGTGCGGTTGGTACACGCTGGGCGTGCGGTTGGTACACGCTGGGCGTGCGGTTGGTACACGCTAGGCGTGCGGTTGGTACACGCTGGGCGTGCGGTTGGTACACGCTGGGCGTGCGGTTGGTACGCGCTGGGCGTGCGGTTGGTACACGCTGGGCGTGCGGTTGGTACACGCTGGGCGTGCGGTTGGTACACGCTGGGCGTGCGGTTGGTACACGCTGTGCGTGAGGTGAGCACACGCTGTGCGTGAGGTGAGCACACGCTGGGCGTGCGGTTGGTACACGCTGGGCGTACGGTTGGTACACGCTGGGCGTGAGGTGGGTACACGCTGGGCGTGCGGTTGGTACACGCTGGGCGTGCGGTTGGTACACGCTGGACGTGCGGGCGTGCGGGCATGTGAGGAGACGAGTGCACGCCTAGCTTGCGTTTACATGTGGTAGGCTTCACGTGCACTTTGAACGTGCCCGGAGACTGTTCCCTTTTGGATGTGGGGTCACGTGACCTGGACTGGTGACTTGACCTGAGATGATCCGGGGTTAAATTTTGACACAGTGTCGGCAATTGATGCCTAGATATAGGTGTGCCAAGTTTGGCGCCACTACGCGCAGCCTTTTCCCGCTATCGACGAAAAACCCGAGGGGGGGGGGGCGGAAATCCCCCCCACCTCCCGGCCAGTGCGCAGGTTAACCTTGACCTGCACTTACAATTTAACTTTTACTTCAGCGGAACATTCCCCAGGTATGTGCACATAGTCTGGGCGAGTTTCAGCAACCAACTGTCTTACTACCTAGTCTCAGTAGCCGCCGCTACTGAGACTAGGTAAACTTATAATTTTGACCTTTCATTTGACCTTGACCTGACTCATGACCTTTTAAGAAAAGGTTAGGGATGCTTTAGATTCTTGTGGTTGAGACCTTTCCAACGCCGCCTCGCGGGCTTCGCTACGACCATCCGTTCTCGAGATAGCAGGGGGGGGGGGGGAATACCCCAGCAGGGCGCGGGTTAAGTTAAGGTCATGTGAAGGCGATTTAGGCTCTTTCAGACAGACAAAGAGCTCTTATTTCAGGCCGGGGTCCTGTAAACCGACATGGGCCTCTTCAGACCGACCAATATCGCACAGACCCATGGAGAGCCCAAAGCGCCTCTCGGGTGGGTGGGGGTTAATATATGTTAGCCCCCACTTGGGCCTTGAGGGCAGGGGTGTAGTTTCGTATTCAATTAGGGGGCTTGAGCCCCCCCCCCCCAACTTGGGTGAGATAGTGGATCAAATCCGGGGAGAAATTCGGATCTTTAAGGTTTTGATGGTACTTTGAACGTTTTTTACCCACTTCAGCCCCCTCAACTTGATTGGAGAAGCTACGCCCCTGCTTGAGGATATGGCACGAATGCCCTTCCCCATTTCCAGACCAATTCCAAAAAAGTATCTAATCATCTAACCTCTGCCAACGACATTGGACCATCGTGCATGAACAATAAAGATTGGTCCATTACTAGCGCAAAAACGGTGCAATAAAGCGCACTACAAGTGGCGCAGCTGAGACATATTTGGTGTATTTGAATGCATGAGTATGTACCTACTAGGTTTCAAGCGTAAGGCCGACGATGCATCTCTTTGTGTTGCAAGTGTCCTGACAGAGCGCACTAATGTCGTTAAAAAGCGATAAAATATGACGCAACTCATACGTTCGTGGCGCACAATAAAATACTGAGGAAACAAGGAGTGGAAGAAGTCTATTAAAAGCGCACATGAAAAAGCGCAAAAATGTCTGATATTTGTGAGCAGCGATTTCAGCGCAGTGCGCCTGTCAACGACCCAGTTGTGTCCTATTCTGGAGCTCACGATTGTGAATGCGCTTGAATGCGACAGGTCAGTTTTTTAGAAATTCATTTTTTAGGAAAAATAGCAATAGATAAGCCAAAAACCAAAAGTCAGATGAGTTTTTTTGCAACTTCCAACAACATCAAAGCATCCATAGTCTTTGAAACCCATTATTAAAAAAAATGAAATGTCACGATTTCCAGCTCAACGTCCTGTGACATTTCAATTTTCTTGCCCGGGACCAACTGCCCATTTGACACATTTTTTATTCAACTTAGAGTTGTGTGTAATTAATGACAATGCAGCATTAAAAAGTGCATAAATAATGTAGAGTGAGACAAGAGCATCACAATGAACATAGGTTTTTAGAAATATGTTGAATATTTACGGAGGAGCATCAAAATTAAAAATGTCGAGTAGCATCTAATTTAATTTGCATTTGTTTGATTTGAGCGCACTTTTTGTTTTTTTCGGCGCAATGGACAAAATTGCTTTTTTCTACATGGTTATACGTGGATGATCGGTCAAAAAGTCTCGAAAGTTTCTTGAGATGCTTTTCTTACCATTTTGGCTGTTTCCTACTCTTCATTGTGTATTGTAATCGAAATATTTGGATCTATCGTAATTGTCCAATAACAGCGCATTTTCATGTGCAATTTACCTGCGACAGTCGACTTAGGGCGCTGTCGGATTAAGGCGTGTGCTGTTGCATAAAAGCGCAATAATGTTAACTAAAAGAGCAATTCGATTCCCGGGGGTGTCGGTTGGCGCTGGGCCGGCGCCGGCCGGGCGCGAGCTGCGACCGGAGTGCGGAGGGGGATCCGTCTGCTGCCGCGTTGGAGCGTGGTCGTTGCTGCTGTAGCGTGCTGTCGTCTCGCTCGCCGCTGTCCGCGCGTGCTGCCCCCCCCCCCCCCCCCCCCCCCGCTCGCCGTGATCGGCGCGTGCTGCCGCTCCTCTTGCCGGTGCCTGTGTGCTGTCGTGGGGTTACTGTGTTTCTACGGTGAATTGTGAACTGCCGCTGACACTGAGGTGACCAATAACTAACTGTGTAGTAACTACTGTGTACTGTCGCTGATATTGTGAAGTTACTGTGCAATAAATGTTTTTAAAAAAGGGAAAAAAAGAAGAAAAAAAGAATGTGTTAGAAACACTCATTAGGTGCTCTGAGATACCTACTAACAGCTGAATAACTATGATAATAAGTTTAATTATTATCGCGCTGACTTTTGTCTAAGTATGGTCATTTTACGTAGCATTTGGCTCACATAGGCACGCACATCTTACAAGTCAGTGTCGCCTAGAAATAGACCCAATTTTCCTGAATGTGGCGGTTCTGCCGAGTACGATGCAGCTGTGGCGCGCACACACAGCTGCAACCAGGCCTGAGGAACTCGAGCTGTTTCGGCGTCCGTGAGAAATGGCTGACGACGGCTAGAGGGGTGAGGGGTGGGGGGGGGGGGGGACGGGCGGGGGCAGAGACAGATAATTTAGGACGCAGCTCAATAGTGCCCACACCGCACACCTGCGTAGCCGACAGCTACTTTGCAGAGTTATGCAGCGACCCCGCCCCTCCACCTGTTATGTGACCTTGCATGTGACCTTATGTCACCTTACATGACTGCAGTACTTAAAGGGATATTGCCACCTCGCGGACCAATGTGGAGTTTTTGGTGTGTATCGGTAGATTAAGCGTGTCCGATTTCACCTACAAAATTTGGTTCCCGAAACTCACCCATTAGATCAAAAAATAAATTCGTACCACTCATGATTCGCACACACTCGTAAAATTGGAGTCGCCGCATCACTATTTAGAATCACTCCTTCGCGGACTATTATTTTCTTTTCAAAATTGCAAAGTCCAGGGCTGCGGAGTCGGAGTCGAAGTCGGAGTCGGTCGGAGTCGCCAGTTTTGGCCGGAGTCGGAGTCGGAGTCGCTAAAATCTTACCGATTCTGACTCCGGCCCGGAGTCGGAGTCGACTTTTTGAAAATGGGTGATTACTTTGGTCGGTACAATAGTCGTCGGCCTAGGGACATTAACTTTACATCCCTTTCGAAAGAAAATAAGTGGAAAATGATTCGAGTGGAAAGTGTACTCAACTAGCGGTAGATTTGCGCCTGATGAAGATAGGGCAATAATGTGTACGTCATCTGATGATGATTGGGACTTTGAACGCACCGACTCTTACGGTCACACGGCGCCCATTTGAATATCATCGTGCTCGTTTCGTCAAGGATTTTCGAATCATACCATGGTGACCAGGTTACCTAAGTCAAATTCAAAATTTTACCTCGGGTCAAGGTAATTTAAGGTCATGGGGTGAACCAGGTATGTCGTGCTGCGCAATGTCGGACGCGTCTCCGCGAGACCTGCATAGTGGTGCCGGACTCACGTTCTTATCTGCATTTTATTTCGCCGCCTGCAGGCGAGCGCGACTGGGCTGGACGCGCGGCCGGCACGCCGCGCCCGTGCTCGGGCGGCGGCGTCAGTTCTTCATACTGTTAAGAATAAAAACAACGGAAAAATAGATGCCATTGCAGATATTGCTTAACATGCGGTTGGAGAACGGATATAGGCCGGAGTCGGAGTTGGAGTCGGAGTCGGAGTCGGAATCGGAGTCGGAGTCGATTTTTTCAGGCCGGAGTCGGAGTCGGAGTCGGAGTTGCTAAAATTATGTCGACTCCGCAGCCCTGTTCCAAACTCAACATCACCATTCCGCATAGGCGTACCCAAGGCGGGGGGGGGCAAACGGGGCAATTGCCCCCTCCTGAAGGTCCTTGCGTGCCCCCTTGGCCGTATGTGCCCCTTTGGAAATAGGGCCCGAAGGGCCCTATTTCGAGATATAAAAATGCATGTTTTTTGTTTGTTTTTTAAGAAAAAATGTTGACAATATGCCCCTCTAAAAATATAGTGGGCCAAATCCGGTGAGTTTTTTTTGTGGGGTACATTATGCCCCCTGATCAAAAATTGCCCCCTCCTGGAGGCCTGGGTACGCCATTGCCATTCCGACAGTGCACTTTAAAATTAAACAAGCGTATGCAGTTAATTATATTTTCGACAAACATTGCCTCTTCCATAATAAAACATCAAGAATGGCTATTGCTCGACTTTGGGGCCGTAGGAGATTTGTGACCAATATCTTATAACACAGACAGACTTTTCAAGGACAAGTCTCTGCGAATTCGTACGCTTCGACTTTGGGCGGGCTGCTATTTGTGGCAGACAAACTGGATGAGAGCGGCCATCATGAATACTGAGCAAAGCTGGGACCAACGTTTTGGAGTCAGAAATAAATATATATAAAAAATGCCGATACACTGCTTTAGGTGCTGCAGGAGCAAGTTTGAGCTTGAGCATACATGATTGTTGATACCCACCATTCATTTAAGTTTGTTTTTTAGAAATCCTCCGGAGGTGGCAATATCCCTTTAAGTTACATAACACTCCAACATAGTATTACTGAACCGCGGAGGATCAGGTCCTTGTCCATGGTCGGCGTTTGATAACTTGAGAGGCATAATTTCGCTGCCGAGAAGGACATGTCCCTTCAGCTTCTCCGATCACCTTGCTGCCCCGTGGACGTGTTCATGATTGTTGCAATGGAACAAATGTCTTGCAGCATCCAAAGCTCAGTGAGCAGGATTTCTGATCCCATCTGTCTCCGTTCTCACAAGTTGTTCGTGCTTCTCGAAACTCGTTGGTAATCGTTTGAACTGATAGCAGAGCATGTCTGGACGGTACTTAAACACGAATTGCATGAACACATACGACACAAATATGTAGCTATAAATAGCTTCGTGCACGTCACATCATCATGTTTCGTAAAGGTTGGGTACTGCTTAACATGTCAACGTGTTAACATGTAAACATTTATATACCTATCTACTTCGGTGAAGCCGCTGACGTATATCATTCCACTTTCTGAACGTCACACGAAAGGTCGATCTATTCCTGGCGCGCATAGAGCGAAATTAACACCTCGTTACTAAACATAGGCACAATCATTCCAAATCAGTCGGCTCGTACGTCCGTTGACATTTCCATCGACAAGTTTATCAACAAGTAGGCCAATGTTTGGCCAGTGAACCAGCAGTGAGCTGGGCTGGACTGATGACGTCAGAGATAATAGCGCGGGTCAGTAGGTGCATGCAAACACCGAGTGGTGCGACTACCAGACCCCGTACGTAAGCAGGCTATGGAATTTATTCTCCATTGACGTCTGCGAGTGAATGTCAAGTCAAACATATACCAGGCCGATTTTTTTAAGCATGACGTAAGCATACAATCATCAATGTTTGCGATAACCCTCATATTCATATAACCCTCATACCGGCATATTGATCAGTTAAATGGCGGTATTATTTATCGTGTGTGGGCTAACCGGCCAGCGAGAAAGGCTCCGAACGCTAAGTTTGTGTTCAGACATAAGTGGAGAAATCCAGTAACTCACCCTCAAAGAAATTCAACCCTAGCTTTAGTAGATACAAATGAGGTAAGATAGAAGAAATCAGGTTGAAAATCAGTATTGTGCCATAAAATCCATACCTTCACTAAAAATACAAACAAAGCATGAATTTCATCGGTGTCTTCTGAATGAGCTAAGAGTGCAACAAAACCTGGGCAGCTCACTCACAAAGGCGAATTCTCTTAACGACTAATGGTATATCCAGCAATGCCTTCTATTCCACTTGTGAAAAACTACAAAAACTGTGGAATATCACGAGCAGGGCTGCGGAGTCGACATCATTTTAGCAATTCCGACTCCGACTCCGGCCTGAAGAAAAAAATCGACTCCGACTCCGACTCCGACTCCAACTCCGACTCCGGTCTACATCCGTTCTCCAACCGCATGCTAAGCAATATCTGCAATGCCATCTATTTTTTTATCTCGTTTGTTTTTATTCTTAACAGTATGGAGAACAAGGCTACGCCGCCCGAGCACGGGCGTGCCGGCCGCGCGTTCAGCCCAGTCGCGCTTGCCTGCAGGCGGCGGAATAAAATGAAGATAAGAACATGAGGCCGGCACCACTGTATATATGTCTCGTCGAGACGCGTCCGACATTGCGCAGCACGACATACCTGGTTCACCACATGACCTTAAATTACCTTGACCTGAGGTCAAATTTTGAATTTGACTTAGGTAACCTGGTCACCATGGTATGATTCGAATCTGCTTGACGAAACAAGCATGATGATATTAAAATGGGCGCCTTGTGACCGTAAGAGTCGGTGCGTTCAAAGTATCAAGCATCATTAGATGACGTACAAATTATTGCCCTATCTTCATCAGGTGCAAATATACCGCTAGTTGAGAAAACTTTCCACTCGATTAATTGTCCACTCATTTTCTTTCGAAAGGGATGTAAAGTTAATGTCCCCAGGCCGACGACTATTCTACCCTCCAAAGTAATCGCCAATTGCCAAAAAGTCGACTCCGACTCCGGGCCAGAGTCAGAGTCGGTAAGATTTTAGCGATTCCGACTCCGACTCCGGTCAAAACTGCCGACTCCGACCGACTCCGACTCCGACTACGACTCCGACTTCGACTTCGACTTCGACTTCGACTCCGACTCCGACTTCGACTCCGGTCAAAACTGCCGACTCCGACCGATTCCGACTCCGACTCCGACTCCGGTCAAAACTGCCGACTCCGACCGACTCCGACTCCGACTCCGACTCCGACTCCGACTTCGACTCCGACTCTGCAGCCCTATTCACGAGGAACGAAAAGTTGCAAGTCACGCCTCACTCGGGACTCGGGACTCGTGGTAACGGCAGTCGGCTCAGATAAGTCAGCCGAACGATTCGACCCCGCAGACAAACAAGATATGTGATAAATCACACGACGGAACGACAGCACGCCGGTGACCAGTACGCCACTGCAGCAGGCGGAGCTGGTGAGCTACTCGGTCACGCTGCTATAGTGCGGTTAACCTTGCAAGTAACTAACTATGGGAAAGGTAGAAAGGTCATGAGGTACATATCGCATAATGCGTAGGAAAGTGATACAGTCAACTGTCAAAACTCAAACATCAATATCATACGCAATCGCCGTGTCCCCCTGTCCCGGCCCAGCTTAAACATGCTCGTTCATTTCCGTATAATTAGTTTGTTTCGTGGCGTTCTGTCTCTTCCACAACGGAGAGTGGGATATTTATGATAAATGCGTATCGCGTCCCCGGATCCCAGCTCTCCGTGTCACATGTCACATGTCGGGGATGAGACCCCCGTTCCCCGTACTGCCCCGTATGAGCCGCTCCCCTCCCGTCTGATGACGGCCGCAGCTCCCGGCGGCTACGCAGTGGCCACGCCCGTCACGTGTCGGCGATCTGCCGTGTACAGCGCGCGTCACAGGTCGCGGTCACTCACCCAGCCTTGGACGCGCCGCGGTCCGTCCATGCGCCAAGGTCGTCTCGAGCCGCCCGGCGTCCCCTGCCCCGCCCACGCCCCGCCCTGCCCGGCCTCCACCGCGATGGTCGGCCTGGGACGGACCGGCAGCTCCTCGTCGGCTGCTGCCGCCCCCGCCCCGCCCTGCAGGCCGGGACGGACCAGCCGGCAGCCACGCAGCTCCTCGTCTGCTGCTGCCGCCCCCGCCCCGCCCCGCCCTGGAGTCCGTCTGAGCTCCGGTCTGCTGCTGCCGTCCCCGCCCCGCCCCGCCCTGGAGTCCGTCTGAGCTCCGGTATGCTGAGCGGCGCTCAGGTCCGGCAGCAGCGCGGCGGGGCGGGCCCGGATGTACCCGAAGCCCGGACCGGGCGTGTCTGCCCCGGGTCCGGACCGGACCCCAGCGGTGGACCAGACGCCGTCTCCGGGAGCGGGGACGGGTTGGACACGCCCGGTCTAATGAACTGCCCGTCCAAGCCCAATGGGACGCCCACTGGCGGATTCAGGGGGTGGGTGGGGGAGAGGTATTAGGCCCCCCCCCCCCACACACACACACACATAAATATGGGGGAAGGGCATTCAATACAAGTATGCCCCCCCCCCCCTCCCGCGCGCGCGTTCCTGCATTGGCTATAAGAAGTGGAGGAACCCTCCTAGGTGGAAAAATTCCCCTCCTCCACCCCCCCCCCCCCTCCCGCTCAACGATTATTTCGCACTGCGGACCCGACACGACACCCCACCCCCCCTCCCGCTCAACGACTATTCGCGCAGACGACCCGACCCCCCCCCCCCCCCCCCCCCGGTCAACAAAAATTCCACTGATGACACGGAGCGAATGCCACCCCACACACACACACACTCGAACCCTAGATCCGCCAGTGTGGACGCCTACACTGCAGCATATGTTTGACGCTAAGTATGCGTGGGTGTAGGACAGCCACGACAGCGACACCGCCTCTGCGCCGCACCGACGACAAAAACGCCGCGCACATATGACACATGTGCCCGGGCACGTGCACTGAACGCAGCGCCTCGTGACCACCGATATGGATCTTTCGTCAGCAGAGCTAACGCTAACGCGATCGCGATACGCGCTGTTGCCAACGGCAGTTCGTAAACAACGCTCAGAAACAGCAGTGCTCAAGGCAGCTTTGTACTTTAAAGTAAACGAACCACGTTAAATCTATACATGGTCGCCTGATTGAGGAATGAAACTTGTAATGTAACCAAGAGCGGATCCAGCCGGCCGGTTTTTTTTCTTTGGGGGGGGGGGGGGGGGTAAATCGTTTTTAGCAGACCTTACCCTGCCTACCCACAATTTCGAATTTCTTCTCGGATTTGGGCCACTTTATTTTGCAACCACACGACTTCTATTGATTTTTTTTTAAGCTTTTCGACCTTTTGGGATATCGAAAAAGGAAAGATCAGCTTGCAGTTTGTATTGTTCCGACGTTGCCTTACACTGAGCAAAACTATGTCAATTGTCAGCTGTACCAAGGGGCGTCGCCGATAATTTTTGAGTGTGGGGGGTCAGCTGAAATGACGAAAAAATGTACCCAAATTTGTTTAATGCGTGTATGCCTTTGCAGCATTTTTAATGTGGATTTTCATGTTATGGTAGGTACTTGTTATTTAGCGCCGTGAATTTGTTTACGGGTTTGCCTTATAAAACCCTGAAACATAGGCCTAGTAGAAAATAAGAAGCTAAATATGCTATTCATTAAATGTACCGTTACAACGAACCGAAGACGATGGCGATGGCTTCGTTATGACGATGGCCACCGATGTGACGCCGCGAAGCGGCGTGAAAGTTCTAATTTTAGGTCGTGGAAAACGAAATTTGTATATTGGAACCAGACCGTGAGTGGAGCCAAGCCTCAGGTAACCCCTTTTCCTGGTTGCACATCTCGGTATGATGCAAAATATTGAAATGAAGGTAGTTTTTCAGATGCATATTCCTCGGATAGTAAATCACGATGACCGGTGGCAGTCAGCGCTCAATAGTACATATGATAATAATAACTGCATACATATGTACCGAACTGTAACAGACAACTGGTAACAGTGCAAATGGTTTGAAAGCAGCAAGAGGCAGAACGACTTTTCCGCACATAAATGGTCCCTGTGGATCTGGATGAGATGAGCCGAGGGCGAGATGGCTTGGGGAGATGGTATTGGCCTTGGTCTCATTATTAGCTCTTCGGTCCAGCAAGTTGGGCAGCGCTGGAGCAGCTTCCGGGTGCCGATGTCTGCGTCTTTGCGTTCGCGTCGCCTTTTTCGGAACTCGGCAGACTAGTTAAACATGTAGCCCGCTTGAACGCTAATATTTTATGAAAGGAGTGGGCTCTGGGGCTAGCAATTAGGTACCGCCAAGAAGAGACTCGGTCAGACACTTCATTAATTCATTTTCCCATTTCCAAATTTGGATAAGCAATTGCGTATTTTGTGTCATGCCGCGAAGCAGCGCGAAATTTTGAAGTTTTTCACTGTAGATAGCTGGATTTCGACTGCTGCAAAGGCAATGTTTACAGCTGTACGTCCGATCGTTTGGCGGGGGGGGGGCAAATCATAGTTTCAGGACCTTTGACAAGGGCATGGCCTCTTTGCCCCCCCCCCCCGTGGACCCGCCCCTGAATGTTACTGTATGTGCTGGAAGGCGTTCTTTTCGCAACCCGCGGCTTGCATTGCATTGCGCTTGTGTACGGCAATATTTGGACCTCGCTGCCCGCTGGCTAGACACGGGGACAAGGCACGACGCATTATTCGCCACTGCAGACGGTTATGTAACTGTTCGAGCCTTTATACATACATCGCGATTTTGTTCCATACCTACAACATGCATCCCCTATGTGCTTTCACCGCACGAACACCGCATGACGACCTTTTACTGTTAAATATCTTGCGAGACTTAACTAAGGTACCATGTAGCTGAAACTCCTAAATCAGCATAACCATTTATATTGCGCATGGTTTTCATGCTCACTGCAATAATGCCTTAGAATCACGTTCTTATACACTATGAAAACCATTCACCGTCATGTTTCAAGAACATAAAACATCCCAAACATGTGGGTAGAAGTGTACTCTATTCAACCAAAAGGAGACGATCCTCTCCCATCTGAGAAATGGGACATTTATACGCTCCAGTCAGCCAGACATGGGTATATACCATACACTATATATGTATGCAGCAGCATGTATGCACGAGTACATGTTGTGGCGGTAGGTACGCATGGGTCTCGTCTCTCTCCTGTTGGAGCTTCGCGCCGCCACTACAAAGCTGAACAGTGCACTGTTCGGGTGGCCCACTGCACCCCTGCAGTGGTCCACCGATCAGACTGCCGGGGCCGGACCGCCGCCGGGGCTGGGGCCCGCCGTCTGGCGGCCTGCAAATAGGCCACTTCCTGCTCCCGCCGCTGCCGGCAGCGCGGCGCGCGACGCTCCGAGAGCGCGCCGGGTCCGCTTCCGGCGCAGGGCAGCGGCCGGCCGACCTCGGCAGCGATCGAGCTCCCTCAGCGGCGGACCCGGGTCAGGCGCGCTGTACAGACAGGTTGTTGTTGGTGGTGGTGGTGGTGTTATTGTTGCTCCTCCTGGGCAAGGCCTAGGGGGCCGCGCCGTGCCCCGGAGCGGCTCCTTGTGACGTAGGTAGCCCGCGGACAAGGCCGCGACGACGTCCGCGTCAGGTCAGGCGCGCCGTACAGACAGGTTGGGGATCCCCACGGGACGTCTGACGCGCGGCCGACAGCTGCGGCAGCGGTGCCAGTCATGGCCACCGCTCCCCTGCGCTGCGTCTGACACCTGCCGACAGTGACCGCGGCCGCCGGCGGACAATGACGGTCGGATCTGTCCACCGGCACCGCATACCGCCGCGGCGGTAACCGGGCGGGGAGCCGACAGGGCACAGCTGACGCTCCTGACAAAGACGGGGAGTGGTATACAAGGTTTGATATACGACTTCACCAGAGGCAAGTTTTGGTGTGAAAACTGAAGATGACATTTGACGCGGCATCCAGTTATAAATGTTTGAATGTCCGAGAGGTCTTTTTGTTTTTGTTGTGTGCCTTTTCCTGCTAAAAAGTGTGTTCATCTGCGATGATTGACGCTATCGGTGGGTCAAAAACACCGACGTCACCAAATACAATGTGCTCGTCTTGAAATACATACATGTCATGGATGATGAAAATGAATGGTACGTTCATCATTGGTACTTATACTTACCAATAAAACGCCTTTTTGGGGCGATGACCGAGCGGGCGCGCCCTGGTAAAGCTAAAACAGGTTTGAAATTTAAAAAAAAAAACAGGTCCGCCCCTGTAGCTCAGTGGGAGAGCGCTAGACTTCTGACCTATCCCGGTAGTGGCAGCCCTGGTTCGAGTCGCTTCGGCGCTCGCTATTTGCTCCTGACTGGGATGGCCTGCGACCGGTGGCAGCGGTCGCCCTCAAGGTCAGGTGGCGTCAGTGAACGGGGCGGACCGTGTCCAGGTATGTCGGGCACGTAAAACTTTCGTCTCTAAATTCTGCCGGCCAACAAGAATTGCGCGATCGGGTGGTGAGGTCAGGACCTGCGCAACAAGCTCTTCTTAGCGTGGGTAAATCCATCCATACAAAACATTCGGACTAAATTTATTAATACAAAAAAAAATATATGAAACGGTACGGGAGCACACGTGCGCATTGACTGTGTCCCAATGATGAGTAAAACGTTCAATAGTTTGACCGTGGTTATACTCTAGTATGCATAGGAACGTTCAGCTGAATCGGGCCAGGGTAATAGAACAACAGGTAGAACAGTAAGGAATATAACGCCCAAATGAATTATAAATATTTGTTTCCTTCTGGTAATTGCTTTGTCTATTATAAATCAAAGGTATTGTTTGCTATCAATAACTTGTATTTTCATAGATTATATCTGTATTTATTTAATTCAATTCCAGCAAATATACGAAGTAGTAGTCGAAGTAGTGTATATTTCAATACCTGTAGTAGCATTTGGAAGCCTTGTAGTAGCATTTGGAAGCCTTGTAGTAGCATTTGGAAGCGGTCAGCGGTCGTTCCGACATTGGTTAACGCCTGAGCCCATTTAACACCCTTGCGCCCAGAATATCGAAAAATTATAAATAGAAACATTGTATCCAAGGCTTGTAGATATCTGTTCCAGAAGTCGGATTTAAAATATGTACCATAGGTTACCAGCCAGCTTCGTCTGAAAATCATCGATTTAACATGGAAACTCTATGGTGTAGTAGGTTTTTAACGCACAAACGCCCGAGTGCTGCCAACTATTCCTGGTGGGGGCTGAACCGAGCAGGTAGTTTCAGAGATAGCAAATAGTGGTCCGCACGTGCGCAGTGAACACGTGCATAGTGACTCAAAAGTTCCGCCAAGCGCAAAGCTCCTAACCAGTCCAGGATTCACTCCAGGAGGGGTCAATTTGTGCTCAGGGGGGCATTAAGTACCTCCACCAAAAACAAAAACTCACCGGATTTGGCCCACTATATTTTTAAAAGGGCACATTTTCACATTTTTCTCTAAAAAAAAAATCATTTTTCGACCAAAGGGGGCACGTACAGATCTTCAGGGAGAGGGGACAATTTCCCCGTCCCCCCCCCCCACCCCTCTTGTGTACGCCTATGCTCCTAACAGCCCTTCCTAAGCATGTACGCAAATTTTCACCTCGATAGGTCCAGTAGTTTCTGAGCTCTGAAATACGGTGACGCACGTGCGCACGTGCATATTGGTGTAAGCCTAGGGCACGCCTAAAGCAGCTAATAGTCATCCCCTAACCTCAGCGGTGTCGATTTCTCAAAACGGTTGGGGGGGGGGGGGGCGAACAGGGACGGATCCAAGGGTATCAGCCCCATGGGCCATGGCTCGACTATTACGCCTGAAATCGGCCAAATATAACACATTTCCTAATTGTAAAGGAATAAATAAGGAATAGGTACAAAGCAGTTTGGTTAAAATCAGTTCTCAATGCAAAAATAAACAGTCATATGAGTTTTGGTATTGTGTCGGGCGGCGCCTCAAACCAGTGTTCGGCACGGGCCAGGGGTGCAGCCAGGGGGGGGGGGGGCTATGGGGGGCTAAAGCCCCCCCCCTGTCGCGGCTCAGAGGGGCCCATCTCGGGTCTGAAAGGGGCCCATCGTGGACTCAGAAAGGGCCCATTTCAGGCCTGATAAAACCCGATTTAGCCTCAGAAAGCGAGCATATCAGGTCCAGAAAAGGCCCGTCTCAGCTCTCAGACCCGGAAGGGCCCATCTTAAGTCCGGAGAGGGCCCATCTTGGGCTCAGAAAGGGCCCATATCATGTCTGGAAAGGGCACATCTTAGGCTCTGAATGGGCCAATCGTGAACTCAGAAAACGTCTATCTCAGGTTGGGAAAGGGCCATCTTAGGCTCAGAAAGGGACCATCTCAGGTCCGGAAAGAGCCCATTTTAGGCTCTGAATGGGCTCATCTTAGGCTCAGAATGGGTCCATCTTCAAGGGCGTATTAAGGGACCCCCTGGACACCCGTGGATCCGTGGATACTTCCTTGGGCTGCGGGGCCCACATTGTCTTTCGTTTAAGGGGCCCTTGGCTGGCCAGACGGGCTCTCGGTCGGTCTGACGGGGCCCTCGGTCGGCTTGAGGGGCCCTTGATGGCCTGAGGGGTCCTCTGTCGGCCTGAGGGGGCACTCTGTCGGTCTGAGGGGGCCCTCTGTCGGTCTGAGGGGGCCCTCTGTCGGTCTGAGGGGGCCCTCTGTCGGTCTGAGGGGGCCTCAGTCGGCCTGAGGGGCCCTCGGTCGGCATTAGGGGCCCTTAATCAGCCTTAGGGATCCTCTGCCGGTCTGGTGGGGCCGTCTATCGGTCTGTCGGCATGAGGGGCCATGTGTATGCCTGAGGGCCCTAAGTGGGCGTGAGGGGTCCTATGTGGGCATGAGGAGCCCTGTGGTAGCCTGAGGGGTCCCTCGGCCAGCTTGATGGGGCCCCTTTCGACCCGACGGGGCCCTCTGTCGGCATGAGGGGGCCCTCTGCAGGCCTGAGGGGGCCCTCTGTGGGTCTGAGGTGGGCCCTCTGTAGGCCTGAGGGCCCTATCTCGGCTTGAGGGGCCATATGTCTGCATGAGGGCTTCTCTGGTGGCCTGAGAGGCCCTCGGCCAGCTTGAGGGGCACCTTTCGACCCGACGGGGCCCTCTAGCCGCCTAAGTGAGCCCTC
This sequence comes from Chirona hameri, assembly GCA_036785665.1. Lineage (NCBI taxonomy): Eukaryota > Metazoa > Arthropoda > Thecostraca > Balanomorpha > Balanidae > Chirona > Chirona hameri. The sequence continues at coordinate 25,848 of JAXIVJ010000734.1, read as the reverse complement.
GACCAGCTTGAGGGGCCCCCTTTCGACACGACGGGATCCTCTGTCAGCCTGAAGGGGCCCATCTGTCGGCCTGAGGGGGCCCCTAGTTGGCCTGAGGGGCCCTCTGTCGCCCTGATGGGGCCCTCTTCCTCCTCTATGTGACATCCTTGCAGTGCAGATCCTTGCAGGCTGACTCGCTTGTTAATTCAGACTGTTGTAGGTCCCAGGGTAGATTCTGCAAAATTTGCCGGGTATGATATCCAGAATATGTATTAGAGGCATGGAACCTCAGAAATTACGGCGCCCTAAAACCCAACCCCGTATCACCACCACCACTACACCCAGAATAAGTAGTTGAGATCGTGTTAGTGAAGCTAAAATATGTAGGGGTCCCTGTGTCCATTGGGGACCCATGTATGTGCCAGGGGGCCCAATCACTGACCGCGGGTACTACCTTGGCGAAATCCTGGATACGCCTTTGCCCATCTTAGGCTCTGAATTGGTCCATCTCAGGTTTTGAAAGGGCCCATCGTGAACTCAGAAAGGGCCCATCTCAGGTCTGGAAAGGGCCCATTTTAGGCTGTGAAAGTGAGCAGCCTGCATCTCAGGTCCGGAAAAGGCCCTTCTCTACTCCTAGGTCCGGGAAGGGCCCATCTCAGATCCGGAGAGGGCCCATCTTAGGCTAAGAAAGGGTCCATGTCAGGTCTGGAAAGGGCCCATCTTAGGCTGTGAATGGGCCCGTCTTAAGTGAATGGGCGTCGATCTCGCTTACCCTCCAGGAGAGAGTCATGATCTCCTACGCGCCTCTCTTGACAACGCCCTTGGTTGTGGATTGGAGCTCCAATCGCAATTTCCAACCGCAATCGTAGCGAGCTCTAATCGCAAACACCAATGCTAGCCTCTAAACTTCTGCCTATATCTAAAAAGTTAGACCCTCTCAGGTCAAGCTACGTATTTCCTCAGCACGACTAAGGACTCTTTCAGGCCGGCTGAGGGCTCTCTCAGAATGATTCAGAGCTCTTTAGACTCCAATAGCTTCAACTGGCTTCCAGAAAGCCCACTTTGCGTCCAAAGGCCCACTCTGGCCAGCCCCCAGAGGGTCCACTCTGGCTTCCGGAGGGTCACCCAGGCCCCCGGAAGGCATACTCTGGCCTCGGGAGGGCTCACTCTGGCCTCTGGAATGCCCACTTTGACCTCCAGGGGCCACTCTGAGCTCCAGGGGCCCATTCTGACCTCCAGAAGGCCCACTCGGTCCAGCAGGGAGGGGCTCAATCTGCCCTACAGAGGTTCCGAAGACGAAAAATGCAACCTGATCTGAGTGGTTATTAGGCTATTTCAAATGGAAAGCATGCAAAACTCATAGACCTACGTGGAGCCCTGTGGAGTCCCACGGGGGACCGCAAACCCCCAGGTCCTCCCGTGGCAATGCCCCTTCGCAGCTGATTCAGAATTTTGTGAGATTAATTTGCGACTAAAAAAACTATTCCTTTAGGTGAATAATAGGATAATAGGATGTCATCAAATGTTTGGTCGGTACATTTCTTGATTCCTCATTGATTTATAAATTTACTCGGTACAGGTCTGACCCGAACAGTATCTGTTGGAATGGAAAACGAGGCAAGGAGGCACCCTAACCTAAAGTGGTTGTTATCAACGTTTACCGCGGTTCAACACAAACAACGCTTAGACGTGGATAATCGCTGGTTTGGGGGCCAAATCCCAAGAGGTCACAATTCTAAAACTTATCGGATTTCGCTTCTTTATGCATCAATAGGTGATGTAAAACAAACTTTATTTGTAAAAGTTGCGTACACTTTCGTTTAAATTAGGAAATGCACCATTCTTTGGGCGATCTGGGGTGCTTGGCTTCCCACCCCCCCCCCCCCTCCCCCTTGGATACGCCAGTGGCCAGAAAACATTTGGGGAGGGGGGCGAAAGATCACCATTGGGGGGGGGGGGGCGAGAGCACCATTGGGAGGGGGGGCGAACTCAACATTGGGGGCCGGGGGGGGGGGCGAAGGCCACCCCAAAAGTATATAAATCACACAACTTCCGATTCATCATGTGGAATATTGCTAGGATGTCAGTCGGGAGCAGCACCTCATATTTCGCCATAATCGGCCTAGTAGTTTCTGAGATACAGCATAGGGGTGTAACCCGACACCCGTATTTCTTCCACGTGCTCACGTGCGCTCAAGTCTTAAGTTTAAATTAGGCATGCAACATATATGGGATATCATTGGCAGTGGCGGCTCGTCATATGAGGCAACTGAGGCCGGGCTTCACCTATTATTTAGGAAGAGTGAGCTTTTAAATATTCATTGGTTGCCATAGAAAAAAGATGTGTGAGTGATTTCCATTCTGCACATCGCAGTGCATTTTATTATGGCATATCACCGAAATTCTCCGGCTCTTCCATCTACCCGCCAGCCAACCACCCGCCAGTACGTTTACCATACAAACCACTACGAGACGACTGAGGCCCGGCCGGCCTGCCGCCTCACCGCCTCCGCCCGTTCAGCCCAGCTACTGAGGCACGCACCAGCGGGCGAACGCCTCTCAGCCGACAGTGTTGTGTCATGCCGGGCAATGGTAGCCATCTGAGGCACGGATGTTTTGGGCCTCAAAGCGATTATACGGCTCCTAGGAGTCGTAGCGACGGAAATCAAAGTTCAGGAAGAAGAGAACATGTTGATCTATCGATCTCCCCACATTTTTGGTTGAAAACTATCATCTATTGTCCATATTATGATACTTTACTATCGTACCGCAGTCTGCTAGCGTCGGCGGCGGTTAGACCGTGGGCGGCCGAGAAAAGCGGCGACTTTCGAATCCCCTGCAACTGTATGACGATGTTTTCCATCGAACTGCGGTGTTCTTTAGATAGGTGATTATTAATCGCAATAAGGATACAGCACATTCTTCAATATTACGTGAGACATAACTCAATTTTGTCGTTATAGTTTGTTACGGGTATGTGATCCTCCAACAAATGTCGCAGCTCTCTCGCCCGGCTCGCCCGGCTGAGGCCGCTGGCAGTCCGACAGCCCCCACCAGTAACGGTTGGCAGCACTCGGGCGTTTGGGCGTTAAAAACCTACTACACCATAGGGTTTCCATGTTAAATCGATGATTTTCAGACAAGGCTGGCTCGTAACCTATGGTACATATTTTAAATCCGACTTCTGGAACAGATAGCTACAAGCCTTAGCTACATTTCTATTTACCATTTTTTGATATTCCGGACGTTAAATGGCTTGGGGGTTAAACAAATATCGGAACGACCGCTGATCGCTTCCAAATGCTGCTACAGGTACTGAAATATACACTACTTCGACTACTACTTCGTATATTTGCTGGAGTTTAATTCAATAGATAAAGATATAATATATGAAATACAAGTTATTGATAGCAAACAATACCTTTAATTTATAATAGACAAAACGATTACGATACAAATTATATTTTGTCTAATTCATTTGGGCGTTACATTCCTTACTGTCATACCCGTTGTTCTATTACCCTGGTCCGGCCTCTAGAGGTTGACGCATGCGTAATACGATCTGCTCGAATGGTTCAGTTCGAATGCTGCTGCGAGGTGTCAGCCCAGGCACTAGATGGCCCCAGGTGTGACTTGTTGATAAAAGCTGCCGGTTTTCTTTGCATAGAGAACTGTGACTGTAATCTGTATATAGTAGAGCTATGAATGAAAGCAGTCTTTGATATAATTTCCGAACTAAAGAGTTCAGATTTTGGCACCGTCGGATTCAATGGAGACCAAAGGGGCACTCCCAAACGCCTGAAATCGGCCGTAAATTGGTTAACGTTCTGACATGATTTGAGAGAAAACCCAAGTACTTGAACGGCTTATTTCATATTTGTTTCAGAATCTTAGGAACGTCATGAAAAGTTTGGGGGTGAAACTTCGATCTCATCTTGAGTGAAAGCCAACCCCCTATGCAAAATGTATTTGCATAGGTATTTGAGCTCCTCTCGTCTTGATCTACCTTTTACTGACCAAAATTTTCCTTAATAGACAAAACTAAAGATTGTATCAATAATTCTGATCAAATAGTCTGGAATGACCCCTGTCCCCGTTCATACGCCTGCGATTTGTTTTAGTTTGTTAAAGGGAAATAATGACCTTTTGATTTTGTTAGCAACAATTTCTTAGGCTACCGCTATGGTTTTAAAATTATTTTATTTAAATTTAAGAATTAAATAAAATTATTCCCAAATTCGAAGTTGTAAGTTTGGGAAAAATACAAAACAAGTACCTTGTGTACTTCATGAAGGTCATTGACAAATTCGCCCTTCCCTACCATTGTTTACATCGATTGCGGCATTTTTGGAGGCTCTGTGACATTTCCGATCAAACTGAGCGCTGCTCGGACACACGCTAGTAGCGCTTTCGTTCTCCATGGCAACCAGGCGTCAGCCAATCAAAAGCCAGAAAGGGAATACGTTCTGGCTTTTCATTGGCTCACGTGACCTGGTTGCCATGGAGAACGAAAGCGCTACTAGCAACAACTCGCCACAATGGTTAAGTGCGCCGAGAAGCATGACAATGCTTTGTAAACAAATCGCCGACGCTAAATAGGTCGCCGTCGATGTGCATCGATGAGCTTCCGATTTAATTGCCAGTTTTGTGTTATTGTTTGTTAGTTTTTTGGGAAAAAATATTATTTTTCATGATAATATAAAGCATAGTGTTATATACAGCCACAGACAAATTATACAATACTCCTAATGTTGAAAACAAATGAATTTATTTTCAAAAATTGAGGGTCGCAACCACTAACTATGCCGCCGTTGATGTGCATCGATGAGCTTCCGATTTTATTGCCACTTTTTCCAATCGCTGTTAGTTTTAGAAGATCGCCGGGCATATAATCACAACAAGCAGAACGCACAATATATTTTCCACTCCATTGCGTAAAAAAACAATACGGGAAAAGCCCGCAGTTTGATGAGGACCAAAAGTACTTGCAAGTACCGGTCGTTAAAAGTGTGGAACGCTTATCAACTTTAACTTGAAATATCTTTCGGTAGGGAAGTTTTCATGCAAAATGTGATGAATTTACAATATATTTTGGTCTCGTCTGGCGATTTCAAGTGCTAACTCCATTTTTGTGGAAAAAGGTCATTATTTCCCTTTAACTAAACTCGCAAGTCGCAGCTGCTCCTCCGTTGCAATTTCTGGACTTGGGCCTCAGGTACTTTGAGGACCACGAGCCGCCACTGATCATTGGCTCTTAGCGTACGCCAAATGTGGTCCAGTTTGATGAAGCGATTTTATCATTAGGCGTGATTTTCCTCTAAAATCGGTGATTTGACCTGCCCCACTTTTGCGCGTGCCACGCGCTGTGGTACCACCCCTATCAGAACGCACCATACCAAAATAAAAATTGATTTCATGGTCCTCATATCTAATGGTGAAAACCCGATCTCAATCTGAGCAGTGGTTGCAAAGTTATTAGCTCCCTAAAAGCGTCTGTACGGCCGTTTCGGGCCGTGTCGGGCCGGGTCAAATATAAATTTGTCTAGTAAGTTGACAAGAAACCTCACAGGCGCTTCGCGCCCGCTCAGTAATCAATATCTTAGGCTATTTCAAGTGGGGTTCAAGCCGGTTATGCTTGGTCTGCTACAGGCAACACCAGAGCCTTGCACAAGCTGCGATAACAGGTAGGTACGCCGCGTGGCGCGCGCTGTGAAAGCCCCGCGCGTCACGGCCCAGACCGGGCCCTTTCTCCTGGACTCCTTTGCCAGCCGGCCGGTGGCGAAACTACGCACTTCCATCCAGGCCTGTTGTTATGATGCGACACGGGCCAGCCCAGACAGACGCCTCTTGAAAGCAGAGAGCTCTGAGTCAGCCGCACTCTCAGTCCACCGTCCTATCCCTGCCCGCAGCCTTCGTCAGGATGACGGGGCGCTCCGTCGCCGCCGGCTGGTGCTGCCACCTGGCCGCAGAAACGCCAAGCTCCGCTGTAAACAAACCGCGCCGCCTGCGTGGGCGAGTCGAGGCCGCGACGGCGGCCGGCGCGCGGCCTCCGGTGACGTCATGCTGCGAACGGTGACGTCACACGCTGAAACACGCCGCAGCTCGCTGGAAGCTCGTGAGTCAGCCGGCTGCCGAGAGCTGGGTGTGTCTGTCTCGCCCTCTCTCTCTCGCACCTTCTGCGCGCTCGCGCGGCTGGTCGGCGCATTCCCGCTCACCGGGCCGCGCTGGGCCGCCCGCCGCGGCACTGGGCCGCGACCCTGGCCTGGAATCGGCCCCGCCAGTCGTGCGGTGGCGCAACGCGAAATCCCGCCGCTCTTTCTGGTCTGGGCCGTGTTGTGACACCGTCGCTGGCGTCGGCGGCGGTCGCGTCACGACCCGTAGTGACGGCCGGCAGCGTGACGCCTCCCGTGACGGCGGCGGCGGCGGCGGCGGTGCGGGCCTACTGCGCCGTCGGCCCCATCATGACCCGCCCGCCGCCGCCGCCGCCGCCGCCGCCGCCGCCGCGACTTTCCCCTTGGCACGGCCCCGGCCACTGCGCAGTAACGCGATATATAGGTCGCGCCGTTGCATCCATGTGACGTCGAGTCACGGTCGTCGCGCGCATGGCGCAACGCGGCGAGCGGCGGCGCGGCGCGGCGCTTCCGGCGCGGCTGCGGCGTGTTTGTACGCGCTCCCTTCAGCGCTGCAGTGCCGGGGAATCAGTTCCGGCTGTCTGCGGACTCTGACACCGAGCTCGTCAGACGTCAGGTACTCTGGAAACTGCGCCAAGCGGTCGCGACGCTGGCGTTGACTCGCTCTCAGTCCCGTTTCATGCGGTGACTCGCCGGTCTTCTTTCGCAAAGGTTGTGCCAGTAACGGTTCTCTGTTGAGCTGCTGTTGGAAGCCGCGGCTGCCCAGCCAACTGCGCAGATGTTCCGGTCCCTGGTGAAAGCTCCGGCTCAGCTCGGGCTTTGGAAAGAAGCGGCAATACGTTCTGGACATGGCGGCCGCGGGAGTTAGTGCGCCTCTTTGCCGTGAAAGTCATGCATTTCAATACAGTATCGTCTAGTCAGTCCTAGTTCATAAACCGTCATCGGGATGAAACGACTGTCTCTACGAGCCGACTTGAAGACACCCTCAATTCAGCCTTTGGCATAGCGCTCCTGAGTAAGAGGCACTTGCAGGCTGATGTGCGTGCCCACAGACATGACTGCACTCTGCTCCGGCCGGCAGTGAAAGTCGCCGCGTGCCTGGGCTGGTCGCTGCGACACGAGACTCGCCGGAGCTGGGCGGCACGGCCGGTATTCCCACGCTCCGACTCCGGGGGCGCGGCCTGCGTCATTCCCGGAGCTGTGGCCGTTAGCCGCCGCCGTACCGGGCGCGGCGCAGCGTTTTTACCCGGTCTGTCAGAAGGCTGGCCGGGGCGGGGCCGGGGCGGGGCTCCCGCGTCAATGCCGCCGGACAGTGTCGCCGGCCCGCAGCCTTTTGACCCGGCCAACCCCGGTCCGGCACGGTGAGGCAGGTACCGTACGCCGCGGCGCTCTCAAGGCTGTCTGGTGACCGGTGCCGCACCCCGGTCTCCGGCGTCCAGCCGGCGGCGGCGGCGGACTGCAGCCGCGGCTGTCGTGACTGGGGGCTGGCCGGCCGGAGAAAGCCGTCCGTGGCGCCGCTCCACCGGCCCGCTAACCCGCCGCCCACGGTCATCCGGTGACGGGCAGTGAGCCGCGGTGGGTCAGGTCACCCTCAGGTCGGGGGTTAGGCCGTGTCGAGGCCGACGGGGCCGTTTGCGGCGTGTCGCGGCGAAACATGACGGCGCGGTGAGCGGGCAGCGGTGACGTCAGTGGGGCGCACCGAGTAATGGGTCGCCCACGCGTGTGATCAACAGCTGCTTCAATTGGCACGCCCACGCCCCTGTTACATCAACGATCGATGTCATCGTCCTACTCGGCCCGCACACATTTACACCTACGCACCGCACACAAAGGCAGCGAACAAGGGCGCAGCAGCAAGAGTTGCTGCGTACCTTCCGCACCACCCACCTGTAGCCCATCAACCGACTTCAACGAGCGCCGTTGTCCCCCCGCCAGGCGACCCAGCTCCTGCGCTTTCTACCCCTCTCCTTCCCTGTCGGCAGTCACCCGTACCCAGCAGTTCCCGGAGCCAGCCTTGTTCCTGTGAACCCACTGCCCTCCGCCCGCACACCCCCGCAGCCCCGTGTCTCCTCCGCCCTGGCGTCCCCGCTGACCCCCGTTAATCGGCGTGGGTCGTTCCGTTGCCGGTTACGGACCCCACGGCAGCCAGCGGGCGGTGCGGCACGGGTTGCCAGGTGCGCAGCTACGGGGCGCGCGCACCCAGCGGCCTTGCGGCGGCTCCGGCGGCCGGGCGGCCCGGGGGCAGACCGGCTGACCTCCGGCGCCGCACCTGGCCTGTTTGTAAACAGCCGCCGCTCAGACGGTTTTGACGCCGCTCGATACTGCGCAGCGCCACCAGCGAGGCATCCGAAACTGCTGGACAATGAAGCCATGACCAGCATTGGCAGCACGGGACAAAGATGTTCACCAGCAAGGTTCGGGCGGCAGTGGTTGCAGAGAAGACGCTGAACATTGCAAGCGAACAACCGCGAAAGAAAAGGAGGTACTCAGGGAGTGACATTGGTACCGCGTGACCTTGCCTGAGCGTAGACCCGCTGTGTGTAGCGGTAGCGGACAGGCCACGCTTGCCAGTCCAGGCAGGCGATACATGCACGTTTGCACGAGCCAGGGTCGTTTGGTGACTTTTACACACCAGTGCACAATTGCATTGTTCGGCAAACGGCGAATTGCCGCCACACTCCAAACGTCCTTGCGCTATGCGGTGCGTATGTACCTATTATGCGAGTGACGTATCCATTACGCAAATACCTTGTCGGCCCGAAGGTCATCAGTTAATTTTTAGGCAGCGAGTTGTCGCTATGTGAAAACCAGCAGCGACTGGGTGCGAGTCCGTTAGAAATAATGAGGGAGGTTTCAGGTTTTCTGTCAAGGAATTCGGGTAATTTATCTTTGTAAATGATTTCCCTTGAACTACTAAGGCCGTTAAGCTTCGTATGAACTAAAGTAGGAATTTAATATCAACCTTAACTTTAAAATCACTATATTTTTGTGAATCCTCCCTCAACCTGATTTGACTTACACTGGAATTTGAAGCGTGTGATAAGTTTACGTGTCAATGACTGACCGTGGGACCTTCTGAATTATGCCTGATATAAACTGAAGCTTGCTTACTTCCTGTAACTACGCGTCCAACAATCATGCGTTTAACGATCACTGGTAGGTCCGGGATAAAACAGAGTCTTCCAGAATACCACGCCGACTAGAAAAAGAAAACTAGCCGGCACAGTACCCTTCCCTGGCATAACGAGCCGTCACACCTGGCAGCCAAGCTCGTTAAGGTATTCAGCTGATCAAAGAGAGACGATTTTATGTCAGAGGGCAGTCACCCGAATATATTTAATGAGGCTAGAAAACTCGGACTCGTTGAACCAAGATGAAAACTGCGAACAACATTTCAATAGTGACAGCAGGTGAAGAGGAGGTTAAAAGTAACACTAATTAAATGTCAGATAGCTGTTGGCTCAAATTGCGAAGATAATTACGTCGTGAATAAACGCGAAATCGATGAATTTTCTGTGACGAGTAGAAGATTGAAAAAAAATGTTAGCTAGCCTTAAGAACAACATGTCAATGACTGCGAATTGATGCGATGTCGGGATACCAATGATACCTAAAACGCCGTGGTATGTCTACATATCGCTCATAAGTACTATTCCGATCACACATACCAACGAAGAAGAACTACCAACCAATACAGAACTTTAAAGATGTGGCAAGTGTTTAGTACTGGCGTGCCAGTCCGGTGGTTCTATACTTCTTACAGTTTGACATTTATAATTAGATGTGTCCGTTTTTCCCTGAGTTATGTCACAGTTTACAGTGTTTGTTTAAGCTCCAGTACTTAGTCAATTTCGCTGGCATATGCGAGATAGCTTAATAACTTATTGCCTGTCATGCTGCACGGACCTACACGAGGTCGCGGCGGGGGCATTGCACCCGGGTCCTTTGTGACTCGGACATGCTCGGCTGGGTGTGGGCACAAAGACCGGCAAGTGAGCGGGCGCATTCCAGACCTGCGTGATATCCCTCACAGAGGAGTCACAACGTAGTGACGAAGAAGGAGGCAAGCTGAATACCAATCACAGCCGTGGTGAAACCTGAGCTGCTGGGGCCCGAAAACCAAACCACCAGCTGGTGGGAGCCGTGACGGTGTTGCGGGCGGGTGGGCACGCCGAGAGGATCAGTTAGGAGCGCCGAGGACCGGCACGGTTACTCGGGCGGAGCTGGCTTACGTCAGCCTACACGCCGTGAAGGTGTGTCGGCGGTACGTCACCCACAGATCTGACCTGGTTACCGGGACACGTCACTGCCGAGCTGACCGGGAGTAACGCAACATCAGCTGACCTAACTCCGCTGGAGACACGTCAGCGCGGCGGACCCGGCCTCGGGGTTCAGCAGGAGCTGTGAGTAACGCAACATCAGCTGACCTAACTCCGCTGGACACGTCAGCGCGGCTGACCCGGCCTCGGGGTTCGACAGGAGCTGTGAGTAACGCAACATCAGCTGACCTAACGGAGCTGGACACGTCAGCGCCGCTGACCCGGCCTCAGGGTTCGACAGGAGCTGTGAGTAACGCAACATCAGCTGACCTAACGGAGCTGGACACGTCAGCGCGGCTGACCCGGCCTCAGGGTTCAGCAGGAGCTGTGAGTAACGCAACATCAGCTGACCTAACTCCGCTGAACACGTCAGCGCCGCTGACCCGGCCTCAGGGTTCAGCAGGAGCTGTGAGTAACGCAACATCAGCTGACCTAACGGAGCTGGACACGTCAGCGCCGCTGACCCGGCCTCAGGGTTCAGCAGGAGCTGTGTAGGCGGGTTAGGAATGCGGGACGTCAGCCAACTGCTGCACGAGGTGGTTCGGTAAACGGAACTCATTAGGTAGGCATACCAGGAGCAGAAGCTTTAAGCTTTCAATGGAGTGGTGCAGTCATGCAGGTGATAAAAGAACATACCGACGGCGGAGTTTGTCCTCCACCAAGTGTTCGCGCTTGTACTGAAGAAAGTACCAGGTTACAAGAAAACTTTTTATATATGAGATGGTTGTGTTTGTCATAATGATGAAATTAATATAGATTGGGATGAGCAATAACATGGCGATATTTATTTTGTGTATAAACAATGGATGCAATTACAGATGTTGTAAAAACGAAAGCTCGATTGTGTAATTTGAGCCATTGTTTATATAAGCAAAATATTGCCATGATATTGATCATCCCAATATATATTAATTACAAGAAACAAATCATTATATAAAATGGATGACTGTAATGAGCATTGTGCTGAGAATAAGAAGGTGGAAAATATAGCCCGTGCTCATGTTCTGGTTTATTAAAAATAATGAAGAAAAGATTAAATGCAACACTAACCTATATTTCGCCTTGCATAACATGAGCACAGGCTATATTTTCCATCTTCTTATTTTCTGCACAATGCTCATTACAGCCATCCATTATATATGTTCCGAAGAGCGAAGACAATGATTTTAGCCGCCGGGATGTGCTGATCCAAACACTAAAAAAACGCCGACAAGCAAGCACCATACGAAGAACGCTAACTTATCTATGCGAATGCCGCCGTTCTAAAGTTTATCCGATGTATGCATAGGTATGTGTTTGTTTTTCATTTTGTTTTTCTTTTCTGTTTTATTCAGAACGGAGGCGTTCTTGCATATTTAGGGTCGCGTGTCTTTGTCTCTTTAAATTTGAAAAATACTGTTCTTTGTTTGCTTTGTAGTATCATCCATTATTAGCCATGAAGAAGCCGCAAGGCGAAGTATAGGTTAGTGTTGCATTTCATCTTTTCTTCGTTATTTTTAATTAACCATAATATGAGTACAGGCTATATTTGCCATCAATTCTTAAATATTCATTATATTGGAATACAATGTTAACGCAAAAGCGAATACAAACAAAGTTGGGCAGAGATGTATCCATGTTTGTATACGCACTACAAATTACAATCTGGAAAGTGAGTGGTCGCTACTCACTGCTGCTTTAACACTGCTGGTCACTACTCACTGCTGCTTTAACACTGCTGGTCACTACTCACTGCTGCTTTAATGCAAAGCCGCTGAGTAAGCGTCCGTCCGTTCAACCGTAAATGGTGAATGTGCAATGTCAGTTGGGAAAACTGAGGGGAGCAGATACAAAAATAGATCGATCAATAAATAGACCGAAATGGGCGGAGCAATGCCCATATAAGGACGTTGAATTAAATTTAGATCAATTTGGGTACATTCTCACTTTCGAACATGCCATAACCACAGAAGAAAAGCCCATAATCACAATATTTTCCTTCCAAGGTGAAGCGCATGAATATCTTTAAATTATTGTTGTCCTAGCACAACCTTACTTTGGCTTGTTTGGAAGCAAATATAATCCATTTGGATAAGCAAGCTGCTTAGTGCTTGTGCAATATACATTTTGATCGGCCAGCTGTTTGCGTGATCTAAAAATGGATCGCTGCCCGAATTTGACGCTGTGCAAAATCAATATTTAGATCGCAGTATCTGAATGAATGAAAGCCGAAAGCAACTTTGCATAGTTTGCTGTTCATGTTCTGGGAACAGTTTAATGTTTTTCCTGGGCGCTCTTGTGGTGCTAACCTGAATTTGGTATTGTTATTAACTTTGATATTGGCATGTTAAAGGGATATTGCCACCTCCGGAGGATTTCTAAAAAGCAACTTAAATGAATGGTGGGGATCAACAATCATGTATGCTCAAGCTCAAACTTGCTCCTGCAGCACCTAAAGCAGTGTATCGGCAAAGCATTTTGTATTTATTTCTGACTCCAAAACGTTGGTCCCAGCTGTGCTCAGTACTAGATTAATGATGGCCGCTCTCATCCAGTTTGGCTGTGGTATTGGCGCCCGCCCAAAGCCGAAGCGTACAAATTCGCCGAGGCTTGACCTTGAAAAGTCTATCTGTGTTATACGGTATAGGTCACATAACTCCTACGGTCCCAAAGTCGAGCCATAGCAATTCTTGCTGTTTTATTATGAAATAGGCTAAGGTTGTAGAAAATATAATTATAACTGCATACGCTTTTTAATTGTAACGTGCACTGACGGAATGGTGATGTTACGTTTGCAATATTCAAAAGAAAATAACAGTCCGCAAAGAAGTGATTCTAAATAGTGATGTGGCGACTCCAATTTTACGAATGCTTGGCAAGCATGAGTGGTGCAAATGTATTTTTTGATCTAATGGGGGGAGTTTCGGGAACCAAATTTTGCAGGTGAAATCGGACACGCTTAATCGACCGATACACTCCAAAAACTCCATATTGGCCAACGAGGTGGCAATGTCCCTTTAAGTTAGGTCTGCAAGCATGCCCTAATATGGACATACACGATATATTTATTGACCGATCTATTTTTGTATCTGCTCCCCTCAGTTTGCCCAACTGATGTGCATTGCTGCTGACGAAGACGGCATTTGTCTCTGGAGACTCCTGCTCTCCGGGTACCGAGCCCCGCTGTTACTCATACCACTAGTGCAATGCACACCTAACGGTGACTGCGCCGGCTGGCTCCGCCGTGGCGCGTTTTTCCCCACCTTTCACTGTGGGCCGGTCGCCGCCGCCGCCGCCGGTGCCGTCCCGTCCGCTAAGCCCCGGTATCCGGGTGACAACGCGGTCCTGTCTGGCTGGCGCGGCGTGGCCGAACGTGGCGGCGTGGTGACCTGGCATGGACGGTGCGGCGCGGCGGCCACGTGTTCCTGTTGACGAGACAACACTTCTACCAGGGGCGGCGCCACCGATTTTTGTCAGGGGGGCAAGTCGAAATTTAGAGGGCCTCCATTTGAGAAGGGGCCTCCTCGAACGTGTCATTTTTAATGTGTCTCTCTGGCTTCCAGAGGGCCCCATCTGGCCTTCAGGGGCCTTTCTGACCTCCGAAGGACCCATCTGGCCTCCAGGGACCCACCTCTGACCTACATAGGTCCCCCTCTGACCTCCCCTCTGGCTTCCAGATGGCCTCCGCTAGACTTCAGAGGACCCTCTGACCTCTATAGGACCCCTCTAGCTTCCAGGGGCCCCTGTGACCTCCATATGGCCCCCTAACGTATAGAGGGTGGCCCCAGAGGGCCCTTTCTTGCTTTCAAGGGGTATGTATGTTTTACAGAGGGCCCTTGTGGCCTCCAGGGGCCCCATCTGGCATCCAGGAGGTCCAACTGACCTTCATAGGGCCCTATCTGGCCTACAGGAGGCCATGTGACCTACAGAAGGCCTCTGGCTTCCAGAGGGCCCTCTAGCCTCCTGGGGCCCTCTGACCTTCATAGGGCCCGCTATGGCGTTTAGAGGGTCCATCTGGCTTTTCTGGCTTTCAGAGGGCTCGTCTGGCCTCCAGACGCTCCACTCACACGGAGCTTGTTGTTTTCTTCTTAAAATTGCAGGGCCTCCATTTGAGATGGGGTCTCTTTGGAGCATGGAGGAGCCTCATTAAATGACAGGGGGGCAAATAGATACGTCTTCCCCCTGCCCGACGACAGGGGGGGGGGGGGGCAGACTGTCCCTCTGGCCCCCGTGGTGGCGCCGCCCCTGACTAATACACCGCAGTGTGTGCAGCAAAATGGAATCACAAACTGCAGTGTAGTAGTGTCGTGCCTGTTGACGGCGAGGTCACTGTCGCCTCTGCCGTCGCTGCACCCACCTGCACCCTCTGCCGATGCTAATTGTGGCGCGATACGCGGCGCATTGTCCGCGGCCGCGTTTCCGCCACGCTGGTGCTGATGCAACTGTGGCCTGGCGGCTGATGTCAGTGAACAGTATCCTGCAGGTGTCCCGGCCCCGGGAGGCAGTGGCGGCGGATCGTATTTTTGGATGGGGGGGGGGGCAAAGAAACCCAGGGGCCCCTCGGCCAAAGGGCCCCTCACACGGCCAAAGCCCCCCCCCCCCCCCCCTAAACAAAAACAAAACGCGAAATGGTATCTCCTCGGATTTAGGCCACTATATTTTGCAGGGCCCCTAAATGGTCAAGACAAAAAACGTCGGGCAGGCCCATGTTGAAGTTTCAGGCCTTCTGAGGACCCCTCAGGCCTACCGAGGGTCCCCCTCAGGCCGACTGAGGGCCTTCTGTCGGCCTTAGAAGGCCCCTCAGGCTGACTGGGGGCACATCGGGCCCTGGGTCATTGTTTCGGTTATTAATAAAAAAAATCGAACCAACTTCTTGAAGATGGGCCATCTTACACATTTATGGGGGGCAAAACCATATGTCCCCCCCCCCCCCTATCCGCCGGCACTGTCGGGAGGTCACCAGACAGGCCGTGACGGCAGTGACAGATCGTGAGCGCTGACCCGGCCCGAACCGACCCGCCCAGTGACCATCTCAGTCGGTCGCCATGGCTGCGTAGCGACCGGAGATCACCTGGTGCCACTGTCACAAAACGCGACCAAGCGCGAGCAAATGTCTACCATGGTGATTTTCGCTGACTAAGGTATCATATTCATATAGATAGCTAGCTTGACGACTTCCGGAAACCGCGAGTCCTCTAGAGGAAGCCATCTTCTTGATGTTTTGCCTAGAAACGAGTAACCTGAATCGTCGTAGATCTTTCGATTCGATTTCATGAAACTGACTCCAGAGGCCCTAGCAGCGGCGTCGCCGGCCGAACCGGCCTTGACTGCATACCAAGCCGCCAGAGACGCGTAGCGTAACGGTTGGTTGCCATGACGACCCGGTGGGAATGCCGGCCTCAGCCAGACACCGCGCCGGCGGCGGAGCTCTTTTTAGCTGAATAGACCCGGCCCAGCGGCGGCGGCGGCAGCGGCGGCGGGGATCAGGTGCGTCGGTGAAAAGAGGTGCCGCCATGGGCCCGCCACTGGGTCGGTGATAGTCGGCCCCGCCGGCGTGCCAGGGCCAGCCGCGACCGGCCTTGGCGGCGGCGACGGCGGCAACTTTTCCTGGGTCGCAAGGTCGGGTCGGGCCGCGCCGGGGACGGGCGGGAGCGGTGCCGCCGCCGGGCGCCGCTGAACGGTCACGCTTTCACGGCCGCGGTGGGCTTCCGCGGCTGGGCCGAGTGAGCGGCGTCCCAAGAAGTGGCCCAGTTCGGCGGACAGGCGGCAGCTGACGCCGCCGCTACCGTCGGTCACGAGGCGCCCCTCCGACGCCGGCCGACCGCCAAAAATACAGGGCGCGCCCGCCAAAAATGACGGGCGCCTACCGACTGTCTCCTGCACCTGACCTGACCGCCGGACAGCCGTGGGTAGCAAGCTGGTTCAGGGGATAGGAGCTCATTCGATGAATTATCTCACCCACGTCCCACAGGCCAGCGTCCAGCGTCGGTCAGCAGACGGCGGAAACAGGAGGGTTCCGCGTCCGAGCAGACCCTGACTGTCCTCGGCCGGCTCTCCCGGGCCGGATACTGTTCGCGGAACCTCCGAAGGACGGCTACCTCCCAACAGCTGATCAGCTGCGCAATAGCTGCGGCATAACCCGACACAAGGTTATAAGAAAGCTCTCTTCATTAGATAGATGCTGGGCATTTCAGTAAAGCGGCCTTGTTAATCCCAAACTGTTTGTTTAGCTCCAACATCGGTACAAACCCATGGCAGGTTATAGGGAGTGTGTCTAACTCATAGGCGTGTCTAACTCATAACTCATTACTCTTAGGCCTAGGAACAGGGGGCCAGCCCCCCCCCCCCCTTTGGATTTTAATATTACGCCTATGGGCGTTGCATGGAAAGAATCGACTTCAGAATGCCTCCGGCCCCCCAACTTGAACATAGTTCCTACGCCCTTGTGACGCCCCTGACTACGCCCCTGACATCGCTTATTTAGGTTTTTGACACAGGTTTATAGAACATAATTTTCTGAATCGAACCATGCCTTTCATTTCTCCCGATTCACAATAGTTGCAAGATATTCCAAAGACCACACGAACTCACCGATAGCAAAAAGTTATCGGGTAGACCGTGGGTGGAGCTTTTCAGATAAAGTTGGTGGGGCAAAATGTCATATAGGCTGCTTGTTTTCAATGGTTCAGGTGAAACATGGCCATTTCAACGCCAGGAAATCTTCAAATCTGACAAAAGTTGGTAGGACAAAACACGAAGTTGGTGGGGCAGTCCACCATTTGAATAGGAAACTTCATCCGTGGGGTAGACCCCAGAGAGCTTACCACTACTAGAAGTATTTATAGTATCGATTAAACTGCTAGCATATCGTTAGCACCGGCCAAATAGCATTTCCACAAAACAGCTCGTGAGCGCTGACAGCAGCAGGCGAACACAGTCTCGACGGCCATGTTTCTTGACGACCGCTTTTTTACATCGTCTTAATTGTTCGGTATCGTCGTTAACCAGTTTATGAATACCAGTGGTGTGTCAATCCTGACTGATGCGTTGAAAAAATTAACAAACAATACCAATAACTGCAACCATCAATCCCAAACCAAAACAAGCGCAATTCCCACACGTATTGAATAGGCGGAACGATCGGATTGAGTTTTGTTTTAGGTGCGTCGTTCACGTAACATCTTCTTCCCTCTGATTACCGAGCGGGCGCGAAACGCCCGTGAGGTTTCTTGTCAACTTACTAGACAAATTTACATTTGACCCGGCCCGAACCGACCCGACCCGACCCGGCCCGACCCCGCCGTACAGACGCTTTTCGGAAGCTAATAACTTTGCAACCACTGCTCCGATTGAGATCGGGTTTTCACCATTGGATAAGACCATCAAAAAAAAAATATTTTGGTATGGTGCGTTCTGATAGGGATGGTACCACAGTGCGTGGCAGTTGGCAAACGTCAAAATGAGCAAAAATCATTCTCGATCAAAAATGGCATTATTAATCTAAGCATTAATTTTGTATACGCTGAAGCATGCAGCGCTCAGGACGTTATCCCTATTGGCGGATTCGAGAAAGGGGATCATGAACAATTTAATCAAACTTAATTTTTATGTTGGCATGCATGGAGGCCTGGCAATTTGTATGGAGGACTAAAAGGACTGTTTATTACTACCAGTAAATCGCCTTTTTGGGCGATGACCGAGCGAGCGCGCTCTGGTAAAGCTAAAACAGGTTTGAAATATGAAACGGTAAGGGAGCACACGTGGTAGTAACACAGCCATTTTAGTCCTCCAGAAAAAAAATTGTCAGGCCTCAATGCATGCCAACATAAAAATTAAGTTGTATTAAATTGTGCATGATCTCCTTTCTCAAATCCGCCAAAAGGGAGTACGTCCTGAGCGCTGCATGCTTCAGCGTATAACATAATGCTTATAATAATACAGCCATTTTTTATCAAGAATCATTTTTGCAAGTTTTTTTCTTCATTTCGACGTTCGCGTGTACCAACTGCCACACGCTGTGGTACCACCTCTATCAGAACGCATCATACCCAAAACAAATTGATTTGATGGACCTATCCAATGGTGAAAACCCAATCTCAATCGGAGCAGTGGTTGCAAAGTTATTAGCTTCCGAAATGCGTCTGCATGGCCGAGTCGGGCCGTGTCGGGCCGGGTCAAATGTAAATTTGTCTAGTAAGTTGACGAGAACCCTCACGGGCGCTTCGCGCCCGCTCGGTAATCGGAGCAGTGGTTGCAAAGTTATTAGCTTCCAAAAAGCGTCTGTATGGCCGGGTCGGGCCGGGTCAAATGTAAATGTGTCTAGTAAGTTGACGAGAATCCTCACGGGCGCCTCGCGCCCGCTCGGTAACCACGTGTGCTCCCGTACCGTTTCATATGTCAAACCCGTCTTAAGCTTTATCAGAGCGCGCCCGCTCGGTCATCGCCAAAAAAGGCGCTTTACTGGTTTTATCTATATCGAAACGAAAAACAAGCAAACAAAAAAATATAAGTGAAAATTAAACTAAAGGGGCTCCAGATGTGAATTTCATCGTATCCAACAATCAAACCAATATAGCTATTTACCGTACATACAAATATTTGTGGCATTTCAAAACAGTAGACACAAGCTCCCTTTAATGCAAGCTAGCAAAAAAAACGCCCCATTCCTCAGCGGATGCATTCACTTTCGCTTCGAGTATTTCAAAAAGACCAGCTGCACCTACATACATTCTCTCTTTGTAGGCAGAGAAAGTGAACGTAACACCATCGGTGTTTACCTGTAAGAGAAGTCATGATCATGTACTCATAAGGGGACGTGCATTTGTTTTTGTTTTATACAGGGGAGCGTCATCTAGATGTTTCATATTGATTGTTGTTTTATAATTTGATGTTAGGCACACCACTAATTTTGCACAGAACGCATGGCTTGCCTTGTTTTTATTTGATCTTGCAACTTGCAAGGGAAGATCTATTTTATATCTTCAGAATTATCCATTTATGCATCTACTCAAACTCTTAAGTTGTATATCACGTGGTGTTCTTGGGCTTCGAGGGCGCCATCAATGCTGCGGTTATATGGCGGCCATGCAAGTTTTATACCGTGGCATACGACTATGAATACAACTGCTATGCGTGGAATTTGAAATATGCATACTAAATAATGCAGTTACTTACTATGTATGTGTATCCAATCCAACGTAAATATTATGTGGGTCAGAGACGCTGCAATGCTGCATGCCGGCATTGCAGCGTCTATGCAATGTGCGCAGTCTTCGCCGCATTCTGAATCAGTTATTTGATGCAAAGATGTGACCTTCAGCAGTTCTATATAATTATAGAGCCCTTCATGGAGTGGGAATCCCAAATGGGAATGGGAATGGGACGGAAATGGGTGGGAACGGGGCAAACTTTTGGGAAATTAACGGGTTGGAACGGGTTATGGGACAGATCATATATTTTGTTAGGACCACAAACAGTTGAATATGCTGAAACGGGTGGGAACGGGAGCCCCATCAATTATGAATTCGGATTGGAACGGGTTTGGGTCTGGCTGAATGGGCTGTCACGGGATGGGGGCTGAAAATGTGTCCCATGAAGAGCTATAGTTCTATACCATACGGCTCGCTTCACTCTTCAGTACCCGTCCTCTGCCATGTCCCGCTCTATCGCGCCAGAACCAAACCCGGATGGCGGTACAACTGTAAGACGTAAGTGTAAGTGTAAGACCCTAACTGTTCACTGCAGTTCCAAGCAACGCGGCGTTGTAGGTTACCCTACTTGGGCTGACATTTGGAGAAATGTTATCGTGGCCGTTACCAGGCCAGAAATCCCGCTTGATAAGTCATACCGCAACACGACCGGCGTCCTTTGCGGGCAATATTTTTCCCCCAGCTAGCCGGTAGGCTATGGCCGGGGTGGGGGGCAAAAGTTGGGCAAGATTACCGCCGCGCCGGACCCTGCTTGTCACCACCTAACCGCGTGGTGTCCATGTACGGCGCCTGTGTGGCGCCGAACGGTCCGCCGCCCAACTGCTGGAGCCGTACTCCATGAACCGGTGGCCGCTTCTCGGCAGAGGACGCGGATGGGGGCACGAAGCCCGTCCTTCGTGTGTGTGTGTGTGTGTGTGTGTGTGACGGCCGGCCGGTCAGGCGAGGCTGCCACACGTCATGTGACCAGCGTGTGAACATGGCCCCCTCCCCCACGCTGGCCCGCCAACCTGCGGCTGGGAGCGGTGCCCGGCCTTCTACGGAGCGGACCCCGTGGGTCGGTGCATTCCTGCATAGCGTGGCATGCGAGGGAAAGTGATGCAACGTGCCCCAATGTCAGATCACCCAGCACTTCCCGTTTTGGGAGCACGCATCGGCGACAAAAATGTGAAGGACGCTGTTTTGAGTAGTTGAGTAGTGCCAAGGAAAACGTGCATCGAGTGTGATGTCATGTTGTACCGAAATCCTTGACGTCCTTCGTGCACAGCAAAACACGAAAACTTTCCTGCTGGAGGTGCCCGCGGACCCGCCCTCGGCCCCCGCACGGTCCCGCAGGCCGCATGTGGGCGTCAGGGACTGACGTCAACTGACGTTCGCGGGAACGCCGGTCCCCCACTGACCTGCCGTGCTGCTGGGGCGGCCGGTGTCGGCCGGGCGGGGGTGGCACGAGGGTCAGCGGGGGGCCGGCCAGCGGCGCGGGTGGTCTGACAGGTCAAACTAGGCCATGGGTCTGATATGCCGTCGGCCGGGCGGCAGCGGCGATCGTCTGGCCGATGGGGCGTCTGGCCGGCGATCGTCTGGCCGGCGATCGTCTGGCCGATGGGGCGTCGCAGCTGCAGCATCCCGAACATGGCCGTCAACACACGTCTCAGGCGACGGGCGCTGCACCGCAGAAGGTGAAAGGCACGTGGAGAAATGGGCAGCATGGAAGAAGAGAGCGGTGGGGAACGGGATAGAGAGGGGAGAGGGAGGGAGAGCAAGAGGGAGGAAGAGGGAGGGAGAGCAAGAGAGAGGAAGAGGGAGAGAGAGAGGGGGAAGAAAGAGGGAGAGATGGAAACAGAGAGATAGAGGGGACGGAGAGAGAAGACATAGGTGTATAATTATTCGTTGCACTTTCTGCATCCCTCATTTCATCACTGCATCAGACGCCGTGCCGGCGATTGCTGTCAGCTCCAATTCGGTCCCGCGTACAGGCCTACTGCAATCAGGTGGCCAGGTTTGCGTCAGAGGCAGAAGTCAGACACCTGCTGTTTTGCAACACTGTTTTGTGAGACGCACGGCGCAGTTAACCCACCGCCGTAAATGGGACAAGGCCTCCCTCCCCGGGCCGGCCATGGCATTCCCTGCAATGCACCCGTCATGCCTGACCAATATCGGCCGCACAAAACACTTCACCCAGTGGCCTAATAACGCGCCACAGTGGAAGCAGAGTAACGGGTCAGATCGTGTTGGATTGGTAGGCAGGGTATGTGTAGATGATAAGAATTGACCCAGGCTGGTGAGAAAGGATTTCGTCAAATATAATCTAAAATGGTTGCAGATAAGTAGCCGCGATGTGTTTGTTTGTGCACACGCAAACACACACACACCTTCAGATGATAGTTGATACTCAGGTAAGCATTCTTGGCAATAACTTTGGTGGCATGTTAAGACCTCTTGTTCACCACAAATAGTCCATACAAACTGTATTGCACTGAAAGCATGAGGTAAGGCTTGACAAATCCATCGGCCGATCTAACTGGCCTAGAATCGAAAATAGGGGCAAGGATAGGGATTCGAAACGTTGTTTGCAAGTAAAAGTTGATTCAAGGATAAGATCGCTTTCGCAATTTGAGATCATTCAGGTTTGCTTACTGAGCTGTGCATATCGATCATATAATATGTGACAGTCAATGGCCTTATTTCGTTTCATGCGGATTGTCATTTTACGATTGCTTAGAGTCGCGCATAGTTCAAGAGTCCAGAGGCAGATATATTCGAGTTATGAAAACGCAAGACATCAACATTCCTCGCGGAAGCTGCTCAGATTTGTTCTAATTGTGCAGATAGGTATGTAGCGCGGCATCTTGCAGGTGAAAGCGCTCGCTTTGCAATGTGACTCTGAAATAGCAATAATGAAACACATGCTGATTAACTTAAAATACGAAAATACGAGAGAAAAAAAAATGGTGTTCAAACTCATAACTACTCCTATGTATTTTACCCTCTGTTACATAACATAGGTAACACTTACGTAATATACTTACACTGATCTATTGCGGGAAATGACACATGCAAAAACGCATGTGGAGATGGAATATCCAGGTGTAGACGTTCCGCTTTCAAAGATTTCATCGGCACCCGAGAGGCTTATGCCTGAATATTCCATCGCCACATGCATTAATAACCGTAAGCTATTCTGCCGGATAATTGTCTTAACGTTCGGAAACCGAGCTATGCGCTGGGCACAAACCCAAAACCTGAATTCATACTTTCAAATCCTTCCATGACCACAATAACGTTTATGTTGAGAAAAAAAATCGACAGAGCTAAGTAGCATTGACTTTGGATAATAATAAATATGCCAATTCGAACTTTATCTTCAAGTGTTTTGCGGTCATGTCGACCGCTCCACAATCCTTTCCCAAGCTGAAGGTCGTCCAGCTAACGGGAAACCTGTCCGGCTTTGCTAAACGGTGTTCTTACGAAATCGACCGGGCCTGGCACCGTTATCCTGTTGGCTTAAGCAGGTGTTTGTAAATAGTTGGTCGGTGTTCCTTCTCATAACGCTTCTCCTCTCATATAAAGGCGTAAATCAAACGACCTGTACCCACTTACCGTTAGTGTTTACGATCGAACATCTCTTGTCACAGAAAGGCGAGCATAAAGCGACTCACGCCCACTCAATGTTAGAGTGCTTGTGATCCAACCTTTTCTTGCCCTGCTCTCCTACTCCGAGGACCTGTCACTTCTGCTTCATCCACTCTCACTACACTGAGAAAACTGTTTGATAATGTTTTAACAAGGTTTCATTGTGAAACCGAAAATCGGTCTAAGAAAAAAGACGTTTCAGGATCGAACAGTTTCAAGGACAAGGAGAGTCTTCTTTTTAAGCACCTCGAAAATAGGGATCAAGATTAGTCTGCATTTTAGTCTCAAGGAGATCGCCGAGCTTAGCAGAAAGACTCAACACGTGTGGCCTATTTTGAATAGGGAAAATTAACCCGAAAATTGGACTCTGAGACCAAAAATCGGGACGTTGTTTTCTCAGTGTACGCTTCCCTCCTCCTCTCTCCCTCACGTCCATCTCTCTTGTTCTCTCTTTTTCTCATCCTCCCATCTTTCACCCTCTCCCCTTTCTCCCACTCTGGGCAGTTTACATCCCAGTCGGGCGGCCTCCAAGTAGCCCGGGTGACCTCGGGCAGCCTTGCCACTCTCAGGGCCACCGCTGCCGGCTGCTGCCAGGTGGAAGGGGACACGTCACGTGACCTGGCGGGCCGTGACGCCGCACATCTCCATGGATGTGACGCGGCGGCGGCGGACCTCTGAATCCCGCAGCTCCGAGTCAGCATGACGCGGCTCCCGGCCCTGGCTGCTAGACAGACACACAGCCGGAGCTGCTGCTGGCTTGTCCGGTGACCAGCGTCACTCGAGACGGACCCGGCGCGGCTGAGACGTACTTAAAGGGAATGGTTGCACCTTTGCATTGGTTTTGCACTGAGATAGCCATTTATCTTTGGGCCGTTTAGTGAAATGTCTAAATTATTAAGGTAATTTTCCCCCAAACTTATCCGTTTTTAAGTAATTGAATTTTAAAATTTAAAAAAGGGGTCTAGCAAGTCTCGCCGCCAATTGGCTGCCAGCCACTTCAAGATTGTTGGTCCTGGAAGTCAGACGACCTGTATTTATCGAACCTTGGCTGGATTGCCGAGTACGATGTAAACAACGGCCAAAGCGATAGGCTGCGGTCCAAGTTGAAGTTTTTTCGCGTTTTTTTTTTTTAAAATCTCAGCTTTATGATTATGGATTTATTGTTTGGAATAAAATATTGACCTATCACAATGGCCTCGCACTCGTCATTGTGTTATGTGCGGGAGAAGACACAGTTCCACAATGTTTTGTGTATTTAAGTCGCCAGAATTATCTGAAACGATTGTGCCATATATTTGGCCAGCGTAAAAGGTTTTTCTCTATAGCTCTCTATAGCTCAATAATGACGTCATCATCCCAAATTTTAAAACCTAATTTGTATCAAGTTTAAGTGACTTTTTCGAGTGAAAAAAATATCACCATCGTTTTCAGCAGCACTTACTTTCATATTTTTCGACTACATCCAGCGTATATTTGACACTTTTGAGAAAGGTGAAAACATTCCCTTTAATAACGAAGATGAATCTGACGGAAGACAGACAGACGGACCCCGCGGTCACAACGCCGTTCAACGCGCCCGACTGGCAGCTGCAGATGCCGCGCCGGCCGGGAGTCCTGGTTGCGCCACGAGTGTCACAACCCGCGCCGTGGACGGGACCGGTGCCGTGCGATTTTGTGGCTGTTACGGCACGACGAACGGGACGGGACGGCCGAGACGGCGGGCTGGCTGCAGCGGTTTCAGGGGATTCCGTGGGTCGGAGGAGTCCGATCGTCACGTCGGTGGCAGCCGCTGCCGCCGCACTGAAGCATACCGACAGGACAACAGCTGACGCTCGTGACGACGACATTTTTTTATTCAGCTATATTTGTATATTTATTTGTTTACATCTCAATGTATTTATTTATTTGGGGACCGTATGTATAGAAATTGAGAAATCGGAGGCATGTCCGTGTAAAAAACAATGTGTTGTTTTTGAGGCATGTCCGTCCTAATCCATACATCATGTCGATGTGTCAATTAACCATAAACCTGGGAAGCATGTTCTCACAGTAACTTCAAATGAATATCATAATACCACGGCGTCCTACTCCTAACTATGTAGTTGTATGAATTGTTTCTTCTAAGAAGAGACAATACATAGATCGCTGAATTTACTAAGCTAACGTTTTTTTTTAACTTGGAATCTATGTTTTTGGGCCACGGCGATGTGGATCACTGAATAGGTCAACTATCACAATGGCAGTGATCCTTGTTCACGATCATTATATTGGCGGTGGCCCGACTGACTGATTGACGTTGGTGTGTGGGTGGGTGGGGACCGGGATCTCACCTGCGGCTCCGTGGCTGGGACGCTCCCCTCCCATCCCCCTCCCCTACAGGTGTCGGCGGCCCGGTCTGGTCCGGTCCGGGGGGGGGGGGGGGAGGGGGGGTATCGCTGCTCGTGCCACAACCACCCCAGCTGCATGCTGTCCAAAGGTCAGTCAACAGGTCCGGGATCGGCCCCACTCCGGGGTCAGGGGCCGCAAGCACCTGCACACTGCATACTGCATTGGCATACTGCACATACACACCATGTATTGCATACTGCATAGTGAATACATACG
>JAXIVJ010000733.1:72500-186597 GCA_036785665.1 Chirona hameri | reverse complement strand
ATGACCGTCAAAGACATCTTACACATTATAACTAAATCATTTTTAACACCCTTAGCGAAACCATCCATTGTAGTTGTCTCGTGACTAAGTATGAAATGGGCAATTGGGCAAACTAATGGGCATTTTTTAAAAATATTTTTGTATAATTTAGTCTGAATGTTTATGAATGGATGGATTTCCGAGGTCAGGCCCCGCGCTAAGCACAGCTTGTTGCGCAGGCCCTGACCCCACCACCCGATCAAGCAATTCCTGGCGTCCGGCAGAATTTAGAAGCGAAAGTTTTACGTGCCCGACATACCTGGACTTGGTTGGTTGGGTGTGTTGTTTTGTTCCTCCGAGGTTGCATCTAATCTTCTTGTATATCGGAGCAGAGCATACTCTTCACTTATATGATAACAATCGGACCCGACTTCGTTGCTCCCACATGGCCAATTGGCCAAGCATTAAGAATGTTACTCAAGAAAACTTGACACGCAATTTCGCAAACACTTGGATTGTTTTACCTCAAGAAACGAGGTCCACTGCTGGCGCGGTATGCTGCTCACTGTCCAGTGCTCACGATGCGTATGTATTCGGTCACAACCATTCCGCTGCGTCTAATGGTGATCGGCGGCTGCGCGAATTCGGACCGCATCCGTTCCGCCGCTCGGTGACCGGTCTCCGCCCGATCGTGACGTCCCGCCCGGTCCGTTCACAGTCGTCCGGAAGCTGCACGACTTCGAGGCGCCGTTCATTTCGCTGCGCACGGCCGGCCAGTCGCCCGAGCACCGGATCGTGCTCAGGAACAGTCAGTGCCCGCCCGCCGCGGTCCAGCTGGGAGTGCTGCATATTCAGCGACACGCCCCGCACTGACATTCGCGCTAATGGCGCGTCGCTGTTGCAGCGCTAATTGAAGACTGTGCAAACTAGGGTATTGTTCGAGTTGAAGAGTATGGTAGCGTTCGAGATCAGTTGTCATGGTGCAGGATATAACTTTATTATTTGATGTTCTTGTTTACACAACTGTCGTATTTTATCGGGGGAAAATGTAGTTACATAGTCCTAGACATTGGGCTTTTGTAACTATCTTTATCCATCATTTCGCAATGTCGTCTTCTACGCTCTTACGTTCGTGTTGATCTAGAGACTAGAAGCCGTGCAAAACACAGGAATCTGCAGTATGGCCTTGGCCGTCGACCTAATCCCCCCATATCACCATCATCATTGCCGGAATATGTTTACCGGTGCGCTCTGCTGAGGCCGAGCGTTGTCGTGTGTGTGCTCGTCCGTTAAAGCCGGTCGTTGACGGTGTGTTCCCCGTCTGCGCGTCAGTTACTGGGATGCGTCGTACGACGCTGACCTGCTGGAGGACACGGTGGGCCGGAACCTGCTGTACGTGCAGACGGTGGCCGAGGTGGAGTGGGGCTGGGTGTCTACGGATGCCGACACGCGCTCCCGGCTCACCATGCTGCAGGTGTGAACGGCCGGCTGTTGGCAGAGTGCCGGCCGGCGGGGAGAGGCGACCCGCAGGCCGGCCACACTCCTCCGTTGTCGCTTCACTGTACTGTGCCCTGAAGTCTTAAGTCGCAGCGAGGATGAAAACATGCAGCCACGACGCGGCACGACTTGGGCTTTGTTTGCTTGATGACAGAACAGATAATGATGCGAATTGTAATGCTGACATTCTGCCCATACGAGTGGACAGTGTCGTGACCCTACTGTCCTGTATGTGCAGGCGAAGGGCAACAAGCGCGAGTACGTGGCGCTGGCGCAGACACTGCCTTTCTACGGCTACATGCAGTTCGAGCCGTGCATGTGCGACTTCCCCGTGGCCGGGACGCGGGCCCGGGTTAGCATTGGGAACAAGGAACTCAACATAAGGTCAGTCGGCGGTGCTGGGTTGGGCCGGGCCGGCGGGCCGGGCCGGGCCGGGCCGAGTGGGGGTATGGGTGGGGGTGGGGGTAGGGGTAGGGGTAGGGGTGGGGGTAGGGGTAGGGGTAGGGTAGGGGTGGGGTAGGGTAGGGGTGGGGTGGGGTGGGGTGGGGTGGGGTGGGGTGGGGTGGGGTGGGGTGGGTGGGGTGGGGTGGGGTGGGGTGGGGTGGGGTGGGGTGGGGTAGGGTAGGGTAGGGTAGGGTAGGGTAGGGTAGGGTAGGGGTGGAGTGTGAGGGGGATGACTGATGACACATCCGGACACTATAGACTGTTGACTATCGTTGTTATCTGCGTGCCTATATCGTATCTTTCAGACAAGAACGTGCCTTTCTCGTGTAGCGATGCTCGTCCTAGAAAATCGCCTGGTCAAACTGTGATATTGTGCCGCGAGTCCAAATTATGAGGATTAGTTAGCACATATGATGCGGGTTGGTGAACATTAACGTTCGGCCATCGCTCAGCAGGATCCCTCCCGGTGAGGGCGGCGCGAGGAACACAGTCCGCGAGGGCAGCTTCAAGGTGACGCGCATGCGCTGCTGGCGCATCTCCAGCGTGGAGCCGCCGGCGGCGGAGGCGACGGGGGCGGGTCCCTCCTCCTCGGCCGCCGGCCCGGCCGCCGCCCACCTGGAGCTGAGCTTCGAGTACCTGATGTCGCGCGACCAGCTGCAGTGGGTGCGGCTGGCGTCGCGCAGGCGGTGCTCATGTCCGTCTGTCTGCAGGCGTTGGTGGAGGAGCTGCTGCGACGCCGTAAAGGTCTCGGCATACCACGGGTCAGTGTTGAGGACATACCGCGGGTCAGTGTTGAGGGCATACCGCGGGTCAGTGTTGAGGGCATTCGCGGGCGCAGTGGTGAGGGCATACCGCGGGTCAGTGTTGAGGGCATTCCGCGGGCGCAGTGGTGAGGGCATACCGCGGGTCAGTGTTGAGGGCATTCCGCGGGTCAGTGTTGAGGGCATACCGCGGGTCAGTGTTGAGGGCATTCCGCGGGTCAGTGTTGAGGGCATACCGCGGGTCAGTGTTGAGGGCATTCCGCGGGTCAGTGTTGAGGGCATTCCGCGGGTCAGTGTTGAGGGCATTCCGCGGGTCAGTGTTGAGGCATACCGCGGGTCAGTGTTGAGGGCATTCCGCGGGTCAGTGTTGAGGGCATACCGCGGGTCAGTGTTGAGGGCATACCGCGGGTCAGTGTTGAGGGCATTCCGCGGGCGCAGTGGTGAGGGCATACCGCGGGTCAGTGTTGAGGGCATTCCGCGGGTCAGTGTTGAGGGCATTCCGCGGGTCAGTGTTGAGGGCATTCGCGGGTCAGTGTTGAGGGCATTCCGCGGGTCAGTGTTGAGGGCATTTCGCGGGCGCAGTGGTGAGGGCATACCGCGGGTCAGTGTTGAGGGCATTCCGCGGGCGCAGTGGTGAGGGCATACCGCGGGTCAGTGTTGAGGGCATTCCGCGGGTCAGTGTTGAGGGCATACCGCGGGTCAGTGTTGAGGGCATACCGCGGGTCAGTGTTGAGGGCATTCCGCGGGCGCAGTGGTGAGGGCATACCGCGGGTCAGTGTTGAGGGCATTCCGCGGGTCAGTGTTGAGGCATTCCGCGGGTCAGTGTTGAGGGCATTCCGCGGGTCAGTGTTGAGGGCATACCGCGGGTCAGTGTTGAGGGCATTCCGCGGGCGCAGTGGTGAGGGCATTCCGCGGGCGCAGTGTGAGGGCATTCCGCGGGCGCAGTGTTGAGGGCATTCCGCGGGTCAGTGTTGAGGGCATTCCGCGGGCGCAGTGTTGAGGGCATACCGCGGGTCAGTGTTGAGGGCATTCCGCGGGCGCAGTGGTGAGGGCATTCCGCGGGCGCAGTGGTGAGGGCATTCCGCGGGCGCAGTGTTGAGGGCATTCCGCGGGTCAGTGTTGAGGGCATACCGCGGGTCAGTGTTGAGGGCATACCGCGGGTCAGTGTTGAGGGCATTCCGCGGGCGCAGTGGTGAGGGCATACCGCGGGTCAGTGTTGAGGGCATACCGCGGGTCAGTGTTGAGGGCATTCCGCGGGCGCAGTGGTGAGGGCATACCGCGGGTCAGTGTTGAGGCATTCCGCGGGCGCAGTGGTGAGGGCATACCGCGGGTCAGTGTTGAGGGCATACCGCGGGTCAGTGTTGAGGGCATACCGCGGGTCAGTGTTGAGGGCATACCGCGGGCGCAGTGGTGAGGCATACCGCGGGTCAGTGTTGAGGGCATTCCGCGGGTCAGTGTTGAGGGCATTCCGCGGGTCAGTGTTGAGGGCATACCGCGGGTCAGTGTTGAGGGCATACCGCGGGTCAGTGTTGAGGGCATTCCGCGGGTCAGTGTTGAGGGCATACCGCGGGTCAGTGTTGAGGGCATACCGCGGGCGCAGTGGTGAGGGCATACCGCGGGCGCAGTGTTGAGGGCATACCGCGGGTCAGTGTTGAGGGCATACCGCGGGTCAGTGTTGAGGGCATTCCGCGGGTCAGTGTTGAGGGCATTCCGCGGGTCAGTGTTGAGGGCATACCGCGGGTCAGTGTTGAGGGCATTCCGCGGGCGCAGTGGTGAGGGCATACCGCGGGTCAGTGTTGAGGGCATTCCGCGGGCGCAGTGGTGAGGGCATACCGCGGGTCAGTGTTGAGGGCATTCCGCGGGCGCAGTGGTGAGGGCATACCGCGGGTCAGTGTTGAGGGGCATTCCGCGGGTCAGTGTTGAGGGCATTCCGCGGGTCAGTGTTGAGGGCATACCGCGGGTCAGTGTTGAGGGCATACCGCGGGTCAGTGTTGAGGGCATTCCGCGGGCGCAGTGGTGAGGGCATTCCGCGGGTCAGTGTTGAGGGCATTCCGCGGGTCAGTGTTGAGGGCATTCCGCGGGTCAGTGTTGAGGGCATACCGCGGGTCAGTGTTGAGGGCATACCGCGGGTCAGTGTTGAGGCATTCCGCGGGCGCAGTGGTGAGGGCATACCGCGGGTCAGTGTTGAGGGCATTCCGCGGGTCAGTGGTGAGGGCATTCCGCGGGCGCAGTATTGAGGGCATTCTGCGGGTCAGTGTTGAGGGCATTCCGCGGGCGCAGTGGTGAGGGCATACCGCGGGTCAGTGTTGAGGGCATTCCGCGGGTCAGTGTTGAGGGCATACCGCGGGTCAGTGTTGAGGGCATACCGCGGGTCAGTGTTGAGGGCATACCGCGGGTCAGTGTTGAGGGCATTCCGCGGGTCAGTGTTGAGGGCATTCCGCGGGTCAGTGTTGAGGGCATACCGCGGGTCAGTGTTGAGGGCATTCCGCGGGCGCAGTGGTGAGGGCATACCGCGGGTCAGTGTTGAGGGCATTCCGCGGGTCAGTGTTGAGGGCATTCCGCGGGCGCAGTGGTGAGGGCATTCCGCGGGCGCAGTGGTGAGGGCATACGCGGGTCAGTGTTGAGGGCATTCCGCGGGCGCAGTGTTGAGGGCATTCCGCGGGCGCAGTGTTGAGGGCATACCGCGGGTCAGTGTTGAGGGCATTCCGCGGGCGCAGTGGTGAGGGCATACCGCGGGTCAGTGTTGAGGGCATTCCGCGGGCGCAGTGGTGAGGGCATACCGCGGGTCAGTGTTGAGGGCATTCCGCGGGTCAGTGTTGAGGGCATTCCGCGGGTCAGTGTGAGGCATTCCGCGGGCGCAGTGGTGAGGGGCTTGGCATGTTGAGGGTCACTGAGGGTGAATCATTGCTCGGTGTGGTCCGGCGTCCACCGACTGCAGGCGGAGGTCACCGGCCACAAGTCTTCCCAGTCATGGGCAAATATCTCCAGTTGTGGAGCTAGCCCCAGAACCCCGCCTTGCATGGGTAGCAACGCAATGCGTTTGGCAATGGAAATACGGGAAGTATGCTAAGGTGCAGGGGAGTACATCTTTCAATGTATGTATTTGGAAGAACTACCTATTCACCTTAAGGTGCGTTTCCGAGGTCTGCCTATGGTGAACCTATGGCAAGCTTTCCTGGGCTCTCAGCAGTTCTGTTTTCGCTCGACGTCTATGAAATTACAATATTACGGAGTTCAGTACCGGAGCTTTCTGTATGGCAAATTTTTTCATCAAAATATGCAACCATTTGCAACATATTGCACGGCAAAGTTTTTTCAGACCAACTTTCGCAGCGTTTTATGGGGCACACCTTAAGCACTGCGTGCAAAACAGTGCATGTTTCTTGATCAGCTTGCCACACACTTTATTTTTGTACAAGGATTTATCGATATCACCAGTCATTTTCTTTGCAACGTTCCATGAAGTTTGGCTATTAATTACTCTGGCCACAGACAACGGAGCAAAACAAACGTTGTATAATGTTTTAGACACATTAGCTCTGTTCCCGAAAATGCTAATGATCAGCGGGAACCATTCCACGTTTTTGAGGTATTCCGAAAAATACCTCGTGTTGCAACTGTTTTCAGTATCCGCATGTAGATGGCACTAGTATCCGCTTTTTGCGTTTCACCCCGAATCTGGACTGGGCGCCTGAGCCCTGCCCGATTATGAGAACCGCCCGGTACGAGACCGCTTGGGGTGCGGTGAGGCGTGAGCGGAGGGGGAGGGGGGGGGGGGGGCGAGAGCGGGGAGACGGGTGACAAATGGCCTTACGGTCCCGCCTTCTCCAAGGGCGCACGCTAGACGTCCGATAGAGCAGAGTGCCTCCGGCTGGTGGCCGCGGATGGCAGTGACTATTTTGACGAGTAAACTTTCCCGCAAGTGAATCTCGGATATTCCGGTAGTCTCCATTATCCCGTGTATGTGGCTGTTCAGTTATTTCCTCCATCCTCTTAATCATCATATTATAATTATTAGAATAACAACATCAATCGAAAGCACCTTCAATTGAGATAAAACACAAAAACACGTATACATACACACAGGGGCGCAGCCAGACCTTCAGAAGGGGGGGGGGGCAAGCACCTGGGAGAGGCCCCCCACACCCAAAAAATACCCCTGGATATGAAAACTCTACGGATTTCGGCCACTTTATTTTGTGAGGCCCCCTTTTTAGCATTTTTCTTAGTCTACTTTTGATGAGCTGGATTGGACCAGGACCCTCAGTAGGCATTGTACTGAGCGCATTACTAATTTGTATTGTTACGTACAGGAGAGAAAACATATCTTAGCCATGACAACAGGTGGGGTCGGCTTTGGAGTGTGGGGACGGCTGAAATGACGAAAAAATGTACCCCATTTTGATACGTGTATTTAAGCCTTTGCAGCATTTTTAATGTGGATTTTCATGTTATAGTAGGTAGGTATGTACTTGTTAGTTAGCGCCGCGAAGCGGCGCGAAATTTGTACGGTTTTGCCTGATAAACCCCAGAGGCGGTGTGCCTTGTAGAGGATAATAAGCTAAAACTGATATTCATTCAATTCAGCGTCACGACGAACCAATGACGATGACTATGGTTTCGTTATGACGATGACTACCGATGTGACGCCGCGAAGCGGCGTGAAAATGTTAATTTTAGGTCCTGGAAAACGAAATGTTAATATTGGAACCAGACCGTGAGGTGAGATGGCTTGGGGAGATGGTCTGGCCTGTTTCGACTATTAGCTCTTCGGTCCAGCAAATTGTGCACCGCTGGAGCAGCTTCCGGGTGCCGATCTCCTCGTCTTTGCGTTCACGTCGCCTTTTTCGGAACTCGGCAAACTAGCTAAACATGTACCCTGCTTGAAACTTAGAAGTGAATATTTTATGAAGGGAATGGGCCCTGGGGCCAGCAATTACCGCCAAGGAGAGCCTCTGCCAGACACTTAATGTAATTATTTTTCCCATTTTCCAAATTTGTATAAGCAATTGCGAAACTTGTGTCATGCCGCGAAGCGGCGCGAAATTTGCCAGTTTTTGACACCTAGATAGCTGGATTTGTACTGCACTGCAAGGACAATTTTTACGATAAATTTGCTATTTTTTTCCCTCAAAAAAGTGTGTGTGTGTGTGTGTGGAGGGGGGGGGGGGGGGGGGGGGGGGGGGTCGACCCTCCACCGCCCTCTAAAAGTGGGGGAGTTTGCCCAGACCTCCCCCCGACCCTCCCATCGGCGACGCCCCTGGCTGACAAATATTGCAGCACACACTCCTGAGAGGAAAATTATTAAAATTGTTTTGTACTACCATAACCCCCCCCCCCCCCACACACACACGAATTCAAAAACGCATCAGACTTATCAAATAACCATTTTGAAACCCAAACATTGCACCAGGTGGGTCAGAGTACAGCACATTACCGCTCATTATAACCGCGCCGACCACGGCTAGCAGGCGCTCCAGCTATAGCAGGCGCTGCAGGCGACGGCTAGCAACCCCTGGGCAGGCTCGAGGGCCCCGTTCACAGACTCAATGGCCCTCTGGATAAGCTTGAGAGGGAGACATATGAGAGGCCCTCTGGATAAGCTTGAGAAGCTACACATATACACATATACACATATACACATATACACATATACACATATACACATATACACATATACACATATACACATATACACATATACACATATACACATATACACATATACACATATACACATATACACATATACACATATACACATATACACATATACACATATACACATATACACATATACACATATACACATATACACATATACACATATACACATATACACATATACACATATACACATATACACATATACACATATACACATACACATATACACATATACACATATACACATATACACATATACACATATACACATATACACATATACACATATACACATATACACATATACACATATACACATATACACATATACACATATACACACATACACACATACACACATACACACATACACACATACACACATACACACATACACACATACACACATACACACATACACACATACACACATACACACATACACACATATACACATATACACATATACACATATACACATATACACATATACACATATACACATATACACATATACACATATACACATATACACATATACACATATACACATATACACATATACACATGTACACATGTACACATGTACACATACACATGTACACATGTACACATGTACACATGTACACATGTACACATGTACACATGTACACATGTACACATGTACACATGTACACATGTACACATGTACACATGTACACATGTACACATGTACACATGTACACATGTACACATGTACACATGTACACATGTACACATGTACACATGTACACATGTACACATGTACACATGTACACATGTACACATGTACACATGTACACATGTACACATATACACATATACACATATATACATATATACATATATACATATATACATATATACATATATACATATATATATATATATATATATATATATATATATATATATATATATATATATATATATATATATATATATATATATATATATAAATGAACTAAAACTTGAATAGTAATTTGTAAGGTCATAACAAATAATTTTCACCATTATAAAACTACTAATTTTGAAATACATGAACCAATTTTCACAAATTGAGGGTCGCAACCACTAAATAGGCCGTCGCTGGGTGCATAAGTTAATTGCTAATTTGGTTGCCTTTTTATTCAATGTTTGTTGATTTTTGAGGGCAGTAGGGCACATAATCACGATCAACAGAGTGGAATGCATATTTTCCATACCATTTCGTCAAAAAGCAATTCCGGATTTTGGTGAACACCGAAATTCACTTTGGAAAGCAGCAGAAAAGTCCGTGTAAATACAGTCGAGCTGGGTGCCACTTCAAATGGCACCCAGCTCGATTGTATTTACACGGACTTTTCTGCTGCTTTCCAAAGTGTCGACCACCGTTTCTTGCTGCACAAACTGCAGCAATCGTACAGTATCACTGGGACCGCCCTTGCATTGATCGCTTCTTTTTTATACGACCGTCAGCAGCGTGTGGTGCTTAATGGCCAAACGTCCTCTTGGATCCCGGTGACGTCTGGTACGCCAGAAGGCAGTCTGTTGTCGCCTCTTCTGTTTCTTTTATTTATCAATGACTTACCATCGCATGTTCAGTCGGGATGTCTTATGTACGCTGATGATGTTAAGATCCACCGAGAAGTGCGCTCGACCGCAGACGCCGACTTGCTGCCTGCTGATCTCGCTCGCCTTGTGAATTGGTCGTCGACTTGGAAACTTAAGCTTAACGCATCCAAGTGCAAGTCATTTACCATCACTCTCAAACGCTTGCCCATTATCAGTCCTTACGCAATAGGTGGAGAGGTTTTAGCACGTGTGACCACGATGCGTGACTTGGTGTAGTTTTGGATCAGAAGTTGACATTTGAATCGCATATTGACTCCATCGTAAGAAAAGGCAACATGGCACTGGGTCTCATGATTCGATCATTTCAGGCTGGTAGGAAGAGCGCGAAATACCAGTCCGGTGCTATTGTCGCGGCTTACTACGCCAACGTCCGATCTGTACTCGAATACTGCAGTGTGGTGTGGAACGGGGCAGCTAAGACCCATACGGATCGCATCGAGCGGATACAACACAAATTCCTTATTTGGCTGACAATGCATTCAGGCGTAAATTCGGAGTCTCTCTCATACAACCGCTTACTTTCAGCACACTCCTTCACCTCTTTGGCTGCCAGACGTACCCAGCATGACCTGGTCTGTGTTGCTCGTGTTTTCAAGCACAAAATTGACTCCATCTCCTTGCGATCCTGGTTTGGCTTAGCTGTCCCAGCCCGCTCAGTTCGACGTCGATATTTATTCGCTGTCCCTTTTGCCCGTGTGGAGACTGTCAAAAATGGTCTGTTCTGCAGAATGACACGAAAGATGAACGAATTCCTACATCAGAATGAACAGATAGACATTTTTAGAGATTCACTACCAAATCCAGATACAAGCCAAGGTTTATGCGAAGAAACTGACGACAGTGGCTTATCCGCTCCACGCGTAGCACTACTTAGTCCATATATTGTGATGTTTTACTTGTTAGACAGCGAGTGAGATCAGTGTCTTTATTGTGTGCCTGCATGTGTCTTTGTAGTTATATGTGACTTTACCCGTCAATGGGCCAACCCGTGGGTGATCTGCTGAATAAATAAATAAATAAATAAATAAATTCGTTACCAAGTACTTGTGAGTACCGACCGTTAAGCGTGGATCGCTTATCTACTTTAACTTTAAATGTCTTTTATAAGTTATAAGGTATAAGGTAGGAATGTTTGTATGCAAAATGTGATCAATTTACAAGATATTTTGGTCTCGTCTGGGTCTGTCGATTTCAAGTAATAACTCCATTGTTGTGGAAAAAGGTCATTATTTCCCTTTAAAGGGAAATAATGACCTTTTCCCCACAACAATGGAGTTAGCACTTGAAATCAACAGACGAGGCCAAACTATAATGTAAATTGATCGCATTTTGCATATACAAATTCCTTCCGAGATATTTCGAGTTAATCTTGATAAGCGTTCCACACTTTTAACGACCGGTTCTTGCCAAGTACTTTTCGGTCTCCATCAAACTCCGGGCTTTTCCTGTATTGTTTGTTTACGCAATGGTGTGGAAAATATATTTTGCGTTCTGCGTGTGATTATATACCCGCCCATCCTTGATCCTTTACAATTAAAAACCATTTGAAGAAGAAAAAAACTGGCACTTAAATCGGAAGCTCATCGATGCACGTCGACGGCGACCTATTTAGTGTCGGCGATTTGTTTCGAAGTGCCCATTCAACAACGTTAAACAGATTACAGTAAACTCCTCATATTAATTTATTAATGACCAAGACGCGTTTCTATAACTTCTTCAGTTGGTCATTAAAAATAGGACCCTTTAAAGGGAATTTAAAATATATCCTATTTTTCTATTGATCCTATTGGTCCTATTTTTAATGAACAACTGAAGAAGTTATAGAAACGCGTCTTGGTCATTAATAAATTAATATGAGGAGTTGACTATTTTTATATATGTCAATATTAATATTAATAATGTTAACCCTCGCCCTACGGGAGCTTGTTTCACCTTCGCCCTACGGGGGGGGGGGGGGGGGCTGACAGCCCCGCCCTGTTAACTTCCAAACCAAGCAACTTAGAGCAATGCGGTAAGAACCAGCATGTTGCCTGTCATGAGAGGAATCTAACAGTATGCGATTTTTAGGTTTCAGGTCAACGGGTGACCTTCCAGGTCAAGTGAATGACCTCGGATTTACCACGTCCAAAACAGCGATTTTGCTCTTCAGAAAACCTCAAAATTAGAAATGTATAAATGTAAATAAAAAGGCATGTTCGTAGACCAGTTTTGGCTCAGAAATACAGAAAAGGTAATTATTTGTTCGTATCTGGTAAAAAAAGTTTAAAAAAAGTTATTTAAAAAAAAATACGTCATCAGTTTCTTACACTTAGGGAGCCATCACTCAGTCAAAAATAAAGATATTGCTTTGAAATTTGGTATGGGTATTTTCCATGCTCAGTTCTCTCACATATATTCCGGTTTTTCTAACATCTTTGAAAATTTTGATTTTGTGGGGATTTTTCCACAAAAAAACACTTCTTTTTTAATTTTAGGGGTCAAAAACCCAAAAATTCAAAATCCGAGATTGCCATTTTAAAGAGAATGACATTTTGTATCTTTGGTGAATTGCGTTTGCAATTTCCTTTAAAACTCGGTTTTATACTATTTTCAAATATTTATCGTTTTTCCACCAACATGACGTCATCAAAACATGATTATTTCCCAAACAACTCAACTAATTTCAATTAAGTTTTTGCAGCTTACGTATAATTGTTGTAAACTCAGCTACCGAGAATAAAATTTCAGCAAGATACGCCGCATGTGTAAAAAGTTATTCAAGAAAAACCTCAGGGGGGGCTGTCAGCCCCCCCCCCCCCCCCGTAGGGCGAGGGTTAAACAGATTGATACAAGAACGCCAGATGTGTCGCTTTCCAATAGTGGAGGGAAAATACCGATAATTAATTTTCACAAACTTCCAACTTTGAATTAGGGAATAATTTTATTTTATTCTTAAATTTAGATCACATCATTGTAATACCATAACGGTAGCCAAAGAAATTGTTGCTAACAAAATCAAAAGGTCATTATTTCCCTTTAAAGAGACTATCTTACCTAAGGGGCCCATGTGTATTTGAATAGGGACCCTAAACCGGCAGCGTCGTCTCTTTACCCAACTGGTAATGATAGTCGACTTGTTTTGAGGTCAGCCTTGACATATTTTCGGCTTTCATTTCTCGATCCCCGGGTGGTTCGCAATCTAAGCCAATTTAGACACCGGGTGGTTTGCTTTTTCTGCGCAATAGATGTCGACAAAAATTGTGCCATGTATTTGGCAGCACAAAGGATTTCCCTGTTATTAAAAATATATATATATATATATGCCGTCACCAACCCAACTTTTCGCTTAAAACTAAAAGTTGAATATCTTCCAAGATAAGCATTTTTTCGGAAAAAAGTTCACGAACATGTTCAGCTGACCTCGCCTGACATGTAGACATACAATTAAGTGGGATTCGACAACTTTCACAAAGGTGGGACAGTCCCTTTAACCAGAGCTATTTACAAGAAGTATGATTTTTCTGTTTCAGCCTGGTGAAAAGGTTCACAATGTGAACTTCAATTATTTGACGCGAGATGGCAGTCTGCAGCATGTGAACGCCCGGTCTGGTGCGGGAGATGTCGAAAATGTGGTGAGTTTTGTAACTCTTCAGCCTTACATGACGTGACGGCCATCCTCACGAACTAACTGTGGCGAGGGTGGCCGTCATCTCGACCGAGGACTGTACTGTTCGTAGAATTCGTTCCAATTTTAGGGCTGGATTTAACCTTCGTCCTTGTTTTCTCATGGTGATGAACGTATTCTGGTGTTTGAGCAGTTTAGTTTAGTTTGCAAGGGTTATGCAACAAGAAACTCGTTCTTGAACAGTATTGAACAGTATCAAGATCCATATGCTTGCTGACTGGCTATCTTCTGTCCATTGACGAGCTGTCTCTGTGTATTTTCAGGACTGTGACTCGGGCATTTCGTTCCGAAAGCTCTCGAACAAGCTGTCTCAGCTGAGCCTGGTGGGCCGCATCAGCCTCGCGTCGAACCGCACGGTCGAGAACAACGCCTTCGACGAGATCGGCGACGACGAGCTGTAGTGGCCGCCGATCGCTGTCGGCTGGTGTGACGTCACACTGCGTGACGTCACACGGTGTTGTGATGAATCCTGAGCTGCTCAGAGCTGGTGTGTTTGAGCGAATCACACTGCGTGACGTCATGTCACGGTGTGTGCGAGAGCGAATCAGCGTATTTGCCGTGTAGGGGGTAGGTGGTGGAGGCGCCAGGTGCGGGAGGGTTTGAAGGGGCTGGCAGGCCT
Source organism: Chirona hameri (assembly GCA_036785665.1). NCBI lineage: Eukaryota > Metazoa > Arthropoda > Thecostraca > Balanomorpha > Balanidae > Chirona > Chirona hameri. Next base: position 172,334 of record JAXIVJ010000733.1, on the reverse strand, counting down.
GTGCAGAGAGCTGTGCTGGCGTCGTGAGCGTGTGCGTCCGCACGCACTGCATACGGATGTGCCTGCTGCTTGCTCGGTGCGGTGCTGTTCGCTGTGGGGCTCAAGGTGAAGCATGGTGCTTCTGCGGTCACTGAGAGACGTTTGCATTGGTGGTGCGCGTGCGTCTACTGGCGAGCCCGATCTGTGATTGACTGCAACGTTTGTACATACTAATTCGACCTGATGTGGTCGGCAAAACAGTTTACATGTGTGCTTGGTGGTCGATCGGACTGCCGAGTACAGCTGGAGCAACTTCATGGCTGCTCTCCCGAACCGTTCCGCCCTTGGCCTATCCGTGGCGGCAAGCTGCGAGGCGTTCAAATTCCCGACGTGCTGCCAAATCAGGATAGAATGCGACACTGCTCACGAGGGTGCTTGTGAGCTGTCGTCATAACCGTTTTGTAGAGTTTGAACGTCTCGAGCCGCTGTGTGTAAGTCGTGCTAATTATGTGTGCTAAGTTACTTGACTGACTTAGTTTCGTCCTCGTCTTTCTGTGGGATTCTGTCCTCCAGTTGGTTTGCTATATCCGTTTTCTGAGCTTGCCCTTTGGTTAGGTGACGAGCATTCCGCGTGGTGTGTTTTGGTGCGTGATATACATTGGCTGGTGTGGCGAGCCGAGTCTGGCTGGCCTGGTGCTCTGCTATCCGTCCTGTCTGGACTGAGGGCGGCCGCTCAGTCCGCACTCCACGCTGCCAGGCTCCGTCTAGGCTGGCTGGCCGGCCGGCAGTGGTCCCTCTGCTGCCGCTCGGTGTCAGTGGACGCGTTCTGTGGCCAGCCCTGGTGCGGGGTGGCGGGCTCGGCGGGTGCCATTCGGTCTTTGGGTTTTGTGGAGATGTGCTGCTCTGCATAGGCAAGCTTTTGCGCGTGGTGTATATTTTTGTATTTGCATTGCTTTCAAACTCATGCTTAATGATCGGCATAAACCTAAGTAAGCATTGCTACTGGTACGCTTTATTTGATACTTGTATGATGTAATGAATGTGTAATATTTAATGGCAGTGACAAGAAATAAACCATATTATTTACCTAGAATTCTGGATGTGTATACAATTTCTTACATTTATTTTATCATGTGTAGTTTTTGTAGAGGAGCATAGTCGTTCAATGAGGGGCATAGTCGTTCGAAAGCGTGATTTGAAATGTAAACTTGCAATAAGCGGGCATGGGCGGATCGGGGGAGCCGGAGGGGGCAATGGGCCACGGTCAGGGGCGGATCCAGGGGGTGGCCGCAGCGGTCGCGCCCCCCCCCCCCCCCCCCGCCAGAAGGGCGCCCCACGGCCTGTCTGTCGCCGGGCGCCGCCAGGCCCCCGGCGTTGGACAGCCCGTGAGCACGCAGCGTCCCGGACCGCTTGGACGCCCTGTTGAAAGTAACTTACCGAGTACCAGGTCATACAGGTCATGACCTGGTCCTTTTGATCCGAGGCGCCCTTACGGCCAGTGACGGCGCCCTTTCGGCCGTTGATGGGGCCCTTTCGGCCATTGACGGCGCCCTTCCCGCCAGTGACGGCGCCCTTTCGGTCAGTGACTGCGCCCTTTCTTTGGAAGGCGCCCCTAAATTGACCTGCGGCCACCCCTCTTAAAATATCCTGGATCCGCCCTTGGCCACGGTCCCCCAAAACCGTATGAAATCGGAACAAAATTGACACTTGATATAGAACAAAATCCAAGCGAATTTAATAAGGAATGTTTGTTTTAAATCAGCTAGCAATGCATAGGCAACCGAAATCCGATGCATTTTCAGAATTAGGTGAGACTTGGGATTTGCCCCCCCCCCCCGTCACCTGTTCTGGATCCGCCAATGTAAGCGGGCACCTCAACAAAAGCAACAAATATCTGGCAAATAAAGATATGACTGGGAAAATGAATCTAACTGAACCTAACCAAACTTGACCTAACCTGAATCTTTGCTTGCCACATATATGCTGTTTTGCGGTCTCGCTTATTGCAAGTCTGCATGCTTGCAGCCTGTATTGCTTGAAGCCTGTATTGCAAGCTTACAGCATGGTATAAAGCATCCAAAGCCGAATAATTGCAGAATAATTATATCTCGATTATACGGTTTTGGATTCGTTTGGTTTGATTGCTTTGGATCGGTCAGTTATTTGTATACATGTTTTACACGGGAGCCTCTACTGATCGCAAGTTTACTTTCGCGAACACGCGATTCGAAAGGCGTGTTTGGAATCATCTACTTAGTAGTCCCCAGCTCTTAGTCTAGTAGTCCTCACCAATTAGTAGCTCACCTTCAACATGGGGTTTTGAACTGAGATAGCAGATCGAAAAATGGGTTGTGTGAAAAAATTACCTTGCTACGCTAAGTAATTTCGACATAGCTATATTCGTTTTTTTTTCCAGCTCGAAATACCCCGTATAGCCAAATTTCAAGACAAATTTAAATGTGACCTACCTACCTATGGTTGATGATTCCAAACACGCGTTCGAAAGATGCAACGGAAGTAATGTAAAGTGAAAAGGGGAAGTAAGTAATGTAAATGTAACGGAAGTAAGTGTGGGCCAACGGAACAACTTCCGTTACATCGGAAGTAAGGCTTCAAAATTTGTGTAAGGGATTGAAATCCTTCATATGGCAGCTCTTAAGTGATGGCTGGTTTGTGGCGATTATGGCGGGCATGTTTTGTCAGGGTAATATAACAACGGGTAGAACAGTAAGGAATGTAACGCCCAAATGAATTATACATAATACAATTTGTATCGTAATTGTTTTGTCTATTATAAATTAAAGGTATTGTTTGCTATCAATAAATTGTATTTCCCTAAATTATATATGTATTTATCGAATTAAACGTCAGCAAATATACGAAGTAGTAGTCAAAGTAGTGTATTTCCAGTACATGTAGTAGCATTTGGAAGCGGTCATATTCAATTATACTACAAAGTAGTAGTCGAAGTAGTGTATATTTGAGTACTGTAGTAGTGTTTGGAAGCGGTCAGCGGTCGTTCTGACATGTTTAACCCACGCCCGAAATATCGACCAATAATAAATAGAAACGTTGTAGCTAAGGCCTGTAGCTATCTGTTCCAGAAGTCGGATTTAAAATATGTACCATAAATTACGAGCCAGCCTCGTCTGAAAATCATCCATTTAACATGGGAATCCTATTGTGTAGTAGATTTTTAGCGCCCAAACGCCCGAGTGCTGCCAACCATTACTGGTGGGGGGCTGGTTTTTGTCGCCGCTCTGTGGAGAGTCGTTGTTGAGCTTTGAGATTGAGATTGAGTTCGGGCGATTTCTTCTCGTTTGCTTTACTTCGTTGTTCAAGCTTGACTTAGAAGAACATTAATTACAAACTGAAAAACGGGAGAATATTCTGCATCTAAGCTGAAGCTTTTTGGTGGTTGGTAAGTAACTCAAGCGATGGTGGTTCAGTTTGAGTTTGCACGGCTTCATCCGAATGCTAGTTTCAGTTTATAAAACAGAAACGTTAAAAAATACTTTCAGAAACAGAAAGTTAAACAGAAACGTTCTAGGGACGATTTATATAGCTGTGCTCAGAACTTTGAGGAGACTAGTTTCCTTCTGTTCATGTTACCACTTCAGTGTTGGAAAAGTTCACGTTTGTTGGTTCCATATACACCAACACATTTTGTACTCCCAAATTGTGACTGGTAAAAATTGATTTTTTTTTGTACTCCTCAGAAATATCTATTGTTTATTAACTCATAAAAGTGTTTGTTGCAGAGAAAACCTGTTCATAAAAGGTTGACTTCTGGCTTGGAAAGTTGGACTGAATTGTAGCCAACACCACAATTACCTCCATCCACCCACTGCCACTGGATTAAAATAAAAGCTTAGGCAAAGACAAACCCAAGTCCCAACTTGAACTGTTAACAAACCAAACAAAGTTATAAAGTTTCCTTGAACAAACCCAACTCACAAGGCAAACACCGTCAGCAAAAACAAATCTCCACTGTGTGCCCTTCACGCGGGTTATTTGCGTGTGCCCTTCACGCGGGTTATTTGCGCTGAAAGCGCCACATTCGGTAAAGAGTCTCTGCAATTAATTTATTGTAACATCGCAACACAACAGCCACAGCATAGAGGCCGGGGAATATAATATAGATCGCTGACGGCTGACGGTCTACTAACCCCCTCCTCCCCCCCCACCCCGGGTCAACAACTTGACAGCTGACGGCCAGCTACCCCTCCTCCCCCACTCAACAACTTTTTGGAAATACACCACTGGATTTGCTCCCCCCCACAACCCACAGATCCTCCCCTGACTGATTTTGTCATTAGTCCTTGATTAAAAAATAAAATAGAGATAGACAAATTGTAGTTCCTGATGACCTTGTCATACCTCATGAGTTTCAAATCGATCGTTCCAAAACTCTTTCTTTGGTAGTGTTCCGATTGGTTTTTGAGGTAGGGTCACTTAACATGACCTGGTGACCTGACCTGACATGACCCTGACATCAAATTTAGTCAGAAGATGCAAAAGAGATGTATCAATAGCTGTGCCAAATTTCATGGCGCTGCGTGTAACGGTTCCGGAGATATCGACCTGAGAGACTGATGAGAGTACAACTATTGGGAGTACAAATGTAATTAGAGTAGGTCCCTATGCCACAACACAGTGTGACCTACTCCAATTGCCCTACCAATTATTCTCCCGCCTCAGAAAGAGAACAAGTACTCTGTAAAAGAGTAACAATTACTTTCCTGACGGCAAAACGCACTGGGATGCTGTTATCTCCGTAACATGTTGACTCACATTTGTGACGTCGGAAGCCTATTCGGTTTTGACCAATCGACTAGCTTGATTGAGAGCTGTACCAGTATGGATAGCCGTTAGCTCCCTTGTACCTGTGACGTTTGCCATTCGCTCATATAATAGTAGCGAGTAGTGAAACAACAGCCTTTGTCATTGTTTGTTGGTGACGCACACGCTGCAGCGCACACATGAGTTGTGATTACTGATTATTGTGTGGGGTTGATCTCACGGTGGGTATTTTTTTGAGTAGCATTGAAATAATTTTAATTATATGATATGAAGGCCAGTTGGTGATTTGAAATGTTATTCGGTTGGAGAGCCAGACTGAAAAACCCACTAAAAGTGACTCATTTTACATGGACACATTTCCTGGTTATGACCGCCAGGCTACATGTTGATGTAACAGTTTTCTGGCATTGTTCTGAATTGTTGTCCTGAAAAAGAAAATGTGTGCTTAGGTAGGTATACATTGCTTTTCTGCATGAATGCATAGGTACTTACCAAGAATTGTCAGCACATTTTGATCTGGGGAATTTAGTTTTGTAGTTTATCATTCATCATTATTCATTAGTATATCAGTATTTATTTTTGGCCTACCATCAGGTTATTTTTGTACTCTTTGTTTGCGAAGATATGTACTCCTCCACCAACAAAAAAAAGTAGAATTCCCACCCTGTACCGCTTAGTTACCAACATTTGACATTCTTGTCACTTGTGCCAAACTTTTACAAGTCTTCATCTCAATCTCAGGTCAGGTCGTATTTCGCTTTTGCACACCTTTTTATAGGAAAATGGAATATTGTATACTAATTCTACATGTCTGATTTCATCAGAACTGTACTCAAAACAGGGACATTCTCAGTAATTACCTGACTAATGATTTTTATATTAACCTTCAATCGCCTCAGCTGACAGCAACTACTCCGCCATTACCACTGAAATGTAAACAACGTGGGCTGTCTTGTGTGTGAAATGTGTCATATGTATCCAGTAAGGTCGCATTGTGGTAGCGGCATTAGGCTAGGTTAGTTTAGGTACCATAACATAAACTAACCTAACCTAACCTGACCCCGCCAGTAAGTCTGATCGAGTAGTAAACACGGCTACGCCATTAAGTCTGATCGGGTAGTAAACTGGCCTACGCCATTAAGTATACCCTCCCAATGACGTCATCAAGTCGGCTGCACCGCCTGCTACTTGTTCAAGCTCATTACACTACCTACAATGTTGTGTACAGAAGTGTGACGCCTGCCCTACCAATACCCTTACTTACTATCCTACTTGGCACTGTGCGATGCTGTGTCACATTTGGTACCTGGCACATTATGACATCACCTAAATATATGGCAGTTTTGAAAATGCAGTCATAGTGCACCACATCAACATTTTCACACCTCACAGTGTTAAATGTTTTTGTATTGTATTTATCACTTTTATAGCTCAGAGTCGCAACTTTTTATGAATAAAGCCAACTTGTGGGTATTTTTTTGTTCCCTGACAGCCAAAAAACGACTTAAAAAGCCAGGTCAAAATGATGTAATCCACCTAAGGTACCTCTATTGAAATCTTGAAAGTTGTGTATCACCAGCATTTTTTGCCTGGTTTAAAATGTGTGTATTAATTGTATGCTAATCCCTCATAATACTAATAAGGCATGTAAGCACAAATATAGATTACCCTGAAGTTTTGCTAGTCCTGCATGGAAGTAAACAGCTTGTTTCAAACATTATGTTGCATGGTACAATCACACCCAGTGTTGGATTTTTCATTTCTTGACCTGGTCCCGGAGAGTACAAATCCATAGGTGGAGAGTAAAATTGCATTGTCAGGCAAGTTCAGATTTTCATTTTTGTTTTAATTATTTTACTTGGAAAGTAAAAAATCCTGATTTGTAATAGATATTAAATCCCTGTGAGGAAAATTGAATTATATTTTAACTACTATGTCGGTAAGATCAGGCGAAAAGAGAGCAAATTTCCTGAGCGAATATGAAGAGAGCAAAACTCTTTGGACCCAAAAAGTCCAGAAAATGGCCCAAATTCCAAGGCTGATCACACCTTGCACACTTCTGACTCAGAAGTGTGCAACTCAGAAGTTCTGAGTGGGTGCCTACGCCTAGATCTCTTTTAGTCTAGGCACCCACTCTTCATAGGAATAGCAACAGCAACTTGAGCAGCAACGCTTCTTTGTAAAATGTGTATCTAGTCTGTTTTAGGGAACCAGTGTCACTGCACTGGTTGCATCCCCTGGTTGGTTATCCCAACACTCCACACCCATCCATTTGAATTCATTTGAATTGTGTGCAGAGTACCATAATCACTTGATCTAGACCAGGATAACATTGGTTTGGTGGAGGTTACTACCCAAAAAGTATAACACAAATGTTGAAAACTATCAGTTTTTCTTTTTGCATCAAAAACTGATGTAACACAAGCTTTCCTCAGTAAAAGTGTCATATGTTTTCTGTAAAATCAGGTAAAATGTCATCTTTTGGCTAATACAAGTTGTCTTGAGTGCATGGCCCAGAAGGCTCCCATCGCATCTGCACCTGGCCAGGATTTGGATGTCATCTGGGCCTGGGGGTTAGCTGGGTTGTGGGATGTCTGGTGCCATCACAGACAGAACCATCAGGCTGATTCAGGACAATCTGATTTTACATATGCTGGAGGCAGGCCCCAGGCAGCTGTATCCCTGTATGTATTGTATTTAGCCAGTGACAAGTGACAAAAAGGTGGACCTATCAGGCATAAAGACATAGAAGAAAAGTCCAACATTGGGCCTCTTGGGTCCACCTGACTTCATACATTGATTGAAAGTATCTGAAAAGGCATTTTGTTAGTCTGCAGTCTACACAGCAGGTTGTTGCAGATGTCATTTTACTACCACTTCCAGCAGTCACCATGTGTAAATAAACAAGGCTGACAGCTTGTTACATTTTTGACCTGTGTAGGGCAGTCACCATAGAATTTCATAACAATCTGCCAGCTGCCCTGAACTGGTTGCACTGAACAACTGGCCTGGTATGCTGAACTATGCTGACATTTTCTCACAACTGCCCCATTACCATAGGGTGGGCACCGGTCCGTTACTCCGTTACTAACGAAGTTACCTTTTTAGTAACGAAGTAATGGACTTGTTACATTATTTTTACAGTAACGGACCGAGTAACGGAAGTTACTTTTGTGGTCCTTTATACTCCGTTACTCTGTTTCTTTTTCCTATACCTTTTTCTCTTAACGCCCGGGTTTATTCACACCAGCACAATCAATGCCTTACACACGTAAAAATCGAATATCATATGGCGTAAAGGGCTGCCAAATATCGTACCTGTTGGGCTGTTGCTTAATGCGGCGCATTGCGGAATGACTGCGATAAAGGTAGCTGTCTCCCGATCCCGATGCCGCGAAACGTTGGCAATGTTCGTCAGGTGATATATGCCGGCGGCAAGCTGGCGGCACTAGTTTATGATACATGCGAGCCGAATTTAAGCGCTTTTGGAGTATAGTCATTGCATTTTGACGGAGTTGTATGTAGTCTGAGCAATGACCAAGGGCGTCGCCGTAGGGGGGGGGGGGGGGGGGGGCACCGTCCCCCCAGTCGTCAGGCTGGGGGGATTCTCCCCCCCCCCAGTTTTGGAGACATAAATCCATACTTTGTTCGGTAATATTGCAGGTTTCAATACCATAAAAGCATGAGAAAAAAGTATCAGGGCAATGGAAGAATGGAAGAGATCAGGACGATTTTTTACTTTTATTGAGGGAAGTTGACAGGAATTTAAATGGAATTTCGGTAGCAGAAAATTAACGGGCATATTATGGCGTGAATGTGTCATTTGTTGTTTAGGCACACTTTGTGCTTGCTGAAAGGAAACACCGGCAGATAGTTTTACGACATGAACGTTTTTGTGTGCAAGTTTTAAGTCACTTCGACCGAATAGCTACACAGAAATAAGCTTCTGAAAACCATGGCTACGGTCGGGCCGCTCATACGTACATTTTCCCCCTAGTTGATGGAAGACCTCGCTCCGCTCGGTAATCAAACTGTTTATGCCGGGTCCTAACCTAGGAAATATATCCATTCAAAAGCTTCGGACTAAATGTATAAAATAAAATATAAAAGCCATTTCGTTCAAGTTAAGCCCAAATGCGTTCAAAGTAAAGGTGGCAAATGTTTATATTTTTGGGACCCAGATCCCACCCGGTCCCAAAAGCTGAAAAATGGACCCAGTTATACCCGGTGCAAGGCAAGTTTGGACCCAGCGGACCCAACTAGCAAAATGTTGTCTCGCAACTAATATTGACAAATCTGCACTCTACAGTTGGTGCAAGTAAACTAACTCTTGTAGTTGCAAATACATACAGTTCAGATTGGCCTGAACACACACACACACACACACACACACACACACACACACACACACACACACACACACACACACACACACACACACACACACACACACACACACACACACACACACACACACACACACACACACACACACACACACACACACACACACACACACACACACACACACACACACACACACACACACACACACACACACACACACACACACACACACACACACACACACACACACACACACACACACACACACACACACACACACACACACACACACACACACACACACACACACACACACACACACACACACACACACACACACACACACACACACACACACACACACACACACACACACACACACACACACACACACACACACACACACACACACACACACACACACACACACACACACACACACACACACACACACACACACACACACACACACACACACACACACACACACACACACACACACACACACACACACACACACACACACACACACACACACACACACACACACACACACACACACACACACACACACACACACACACACACACACACGCACACGCACACGCACACGCACACGCACACGCACACGCACACGCACACGCACACGCACACGCACACGCACACGCACACGCACACGCACACGCACACGCACACGCACACGCACACGCACACGCACACGCACACGCACACGCACACGCACACGCACACGCACACGCACACGCACACGCACACGCACACGCACACGCACACGCACACGCACACGCACACGCACACGCACACGCACACGCACACGCACACGCACACGCACACGCACCCGCACCCGCACCCGCACCCGCACCCGCACCCGCACACGCACACACCCTGCATATCAGTGTTCCTACTTGCGTGAAACCAGCATGCAACAAAGTTGGACCCAGTCTGTATCAGGTATCATTTGGCGGGACCCAGTCTGGGACCCAGTCTGGGACCAACTGGGTCCAGACTGGGTACCGGGTCCTCGGGTCCACGTACCGGTAGTTCAAAGTTTGCAAACCGAGGTAGTTTTCGGATAACTACTTCATCCATTACTCCAAGTACATGAGCTACTTCATCCGCATCCGTTGTGGCCAGCCGTCCACAAACGACTACCCCGCACAACGGCAGCCGTCCATGCCCGCTCGCGCCGCGCGTTCCTGACTGCTTTAAATCGCTGATTGACTGTATCGACTATATCTGCTGATTGTATCGCTTTCACTGTGTATGTATGTGCTGCATCATGAGTCATGCTAACTATGACTAGGTGCAGAATACCCACTATGTGGACGCTCATTGAAATACATGAACTTGAACTTGAACAACGAGCCAGCGGCAGTCACCGGTTCCGGGCCGAACCGTCCTCCTGGTGCAGTTACGGGCAGCCCGGGTCGGCCAGTATGCAGAACAGTGAGATGCGCTGAGCTTATGAAGAAGATATACAAAAAAAATACGCCAGTGACGTGGCCTTGTATCGCACCACCGACCTCCTAAATATCTATCAAACCCCTGATCCTGCCCCCCCCCCCCCCATGACCACCGAGCCAGTGTCTCCGAAAGCAAAAAGCCAGTCCAGTGGCAGCCGGGTGGTGCATATAAGTTCTGATATTCACGGCATATTAAGAGTAATTATAATTGCAGTCTATCATGGATCATGGATCGACGCAAAATTTGCCTACGTTAGTGCATCCCCACTAACATGCCAAATTTCGCGGTTTTGACTGCAAGGTGCGCGGAGTTTTTAAGCAATCGCATGTCATCCGAACGGACAGACGGACAGGTGGCTGCCACTTCTTATAATTAGTATGCAATAGCTTTCTATGTAAGACGAACAACTAGGATAAGTATCCCAAACAGCGATGAACGAATCGCCTGGCAGTGCCTATCGAATATAGCGTCGTTTGAACAATGTGCCATAAGATTTCCGAAGAAGTTATTGTTTTTCATCTATCACCTGTTATAGTTTTAAATAGGGGAAAAAACTGGCAGTTACATTACAACTAAACATTGCGTTCCTAAGTACACATTATAAGGTAAAAACTGATTTCCTTCACATTGTCGCGAACCGTGCTGATGGTTCATTCGGCACTTCGCCCCCCCCCCCACTCAAAAATCCGTGGCGACGCCCCTGGCAATGAGTGTTCATTTATCTATTATTTTTTCACATAAAATGGTTGGAGGTAGCTTGTCTCATGAAGGCGCCATCGACACTACAGCGTCTTGTAAGGTTATCGCACAGCCATGGTGTACCTTATAATTTTTACTTAGGAACGCAATGTTTAGTTGTAATACGCGGAACTAGCATTTTAAATTTAGTTAAATCAGTTGCCAATAGATACAAGCACCGGCGCAGCGTTTCACGAAAATATAACCCACGAAATATTAACTATATGGTTTCCAACTTGGGTAAATTATGTTAGATTTGATGAGGTGTTCCTTACTCATCACGTTCGAGATTCGTCATTAATGGACAAAACATTGCATAATCTAACAGGATCCAGAGAACATTTGTTACTCCTTACAGTTTTTCTGCTAGACTTCGAAATGTGCAGTTTTATACCGAAAACCCAATGGCAGCACGCCTAAACGGGCGCTCCGCCGGCGGGCGCTAGTTCCGCGTATTGCACACCATGCTAGCCGGGTGTTCGTGGTGAGCATTTATTTTTAGTTTTCTCTAAGAAATAACTTACGAATAGTTTCAGAAGTTAGTTTTATAATAAAAAAAAGTGTGTTATGTAGTAAATGGTCTAAAAAAAGTTACTGATCACAAAGAAAAAAAGCATAAAACCTGCGTTTACGTTGATATCACTTCGTTTTACAGAAGTAACGGAGTAACGAAGTAACTGTAACTTCCGTTACATTTTTTGACGATGTAACGGAGTAACGAGTTACTTTTTGGAGTAACGGAGTAACGAGTAACGAAGTTACATTTTGAAGTAACGGTGCCCACCTATGCCCATTACACTGAACATGTTGACATGACAAACCTAGATTTGTCCAGTCTGGCCCATTAATACCACATCATTGTTGTTGAGGACAATGTGTCAAGTGTTGACTGTTAACCCCAAATTTATGTGTAATGGTCGTACTTTATTAACCTTGGTTGACCTTTCCCTTTCAGGTACCATGTCTCTGTTTAAAAAGCCAAAGAAGACTATCCGGCAGCGAGTCGCCGTCAATTACAGTGACGAAGAGAATGAGACCAGTAATGATACCACAGAGAAGGTGGACACTCCAAAGACTGAAAATGATGACAGCATGGATGCTTTGGGAGACTCCAAGGAAAATAGCATGGACAAAGACATAAGAAAAGAGAAGAAGAAAAAGAAGAAACATAAAGAAAAGGCAGTGATCAGTTTTATTGATGAAGGTAATATTGGTTGTGAACAAAATTGTTAACAATATAAAGACCCCATGGAAACAACACAGGGTTTATTGATTTTACTTTGTTGCCGAAGAAAAGTTTTGTTTGGATTATGCTATGTGTTGTCCTTTATACTTAGTTGGTGTAAATGTGAGTGATGTGTTGATGTTTATAATGATATACTTAACACTTACCTTGAATGTTCATGTCCCATATAATCTGACGAAAGTCAATATATCAGACAGTATGAGAATGCGAGTTAACAGTTGTATCAAACTGGACATGAATTGATGTCACCCATTCATCATTTTCAGAGGAGGAAGAAGAGGTATTTCAAGTAAAGAAGTCCAGCCAGAGCCGACGACTCATCAAACAGATGGAGAAGGAAAAGCTGATGAGAGAAATGCAGAAGAAGGAAGTCAGTAATGGCGATACTCCAGAAGTAAAGGTTAGTAATATGGATAATCTGGTATGTGACACAATGTATGTCGTCTTGAGGCAGCTTGAGAGCTATCCATGATCTCTCCGAACCTACCGCTGGTGCTGGTTGGTGGGTGCTGCTGCCTGCCAGGCTCCCCAATCCGCTGCTACACTCCGTCTGCTGAGCCGTCCGCTGTCCTGATTGTGTGTCCGTCAGATAAGCTGTCCTTCCCACACCTCTGTCCCCACCTGTTTCTCTGCTCACACCTCTGACCCTGGCCTGTGTCTGCAGACGGAGCCGGCCTCGCCACGCTCCAGTCCGGCCGGGGACGGCTCGGGCTCCGGTGCCGGGCCGCGCCGCTCCCCGCCGCAGCCGCGCCGCTCCCCGCCGAAGCCGCCCATACTCAGCGGTCGGGACGCTGAGATGGCCGGCTACCACAGCTCCGACGACGAGAAACCGGCCAAGGCTGCCGCCCGACGCCTGCCAGCACAGCACACGTTCGCACCGCGAGAGTCACTCGACAAAGTGCTCAAAGGTGAGCGGACGGCGGAAGTGTCCAGACGCCAGACATTTTGGTTTTCTTTGTGTGGTGGTGATATTTCTCATCATCGGTGTTGAGCGCCCTGCTGGCAGGCTCAAATACCGAAGGTAGAGTTGTCTTTAGACTCCATCTTTATACGACGGCACTGTGTCAGTTCAGTCTAGCCGCTGCCTTCTGCCATCGGTCAGCGGTGTGGCTTGTTACGGCACTGTGTCAGTCCAGTCTAGCCGCTGCCTTCTGCTGCCATCGGTCAGCGTTGTGGCTTGTTGCGGCACTGTGTCAGTCCAGTCTAGCCGCTGCCTTCTGCCATCGGTCAGCGTTGTGGCTTGTTACGGCACTGTGTCAGTCCAGTCCAGCCGCTGCCTTCTGCAATCGGTCAGCGTTGTGGCTTGTTACGGCATTGTGTCAGTCCAGTCCAGCCGCTGCCTTCTGCAATCGGTCAGCGTTGTGGCTTGTTACGGCACTGTGTCAGTCCAGTCTAGCCGCTGCCTTCTGCTGCCATCGGTCAGCGTTGTGGCTTGTTACGGCACTGTGTCAGTCCAGTCTAGCCGCTGCCTTCTGCTGCCATCGGTCAGCGTTGTGGCTTGTTACGGCACTGTGTCAGTCCAGTCCAGCCGCTGCCTTCTGCAATCGGTCAGCGTTGTGGCTTGTTACGGCACTGTGTCAGTCCAGTCTAGCCGCTGCCTTCTGCTGCCATCGGTCAGCGTTGTGGCTTGTTACGGCACTGTGTCAGTCCAGTCTAGCCGCTGCCTTCTGCTGCCATCGGTCAGCGGTGTGGCTTGTTTTACTGCCATCCTCACCATGTGCCGCCGGTAGTATCTTTGCTATAACCCGTGTTTGACCTGCCCGGCAGGTGGCGCCATCCCGGACGCGGCGATGATCCACGCGGCTCGGAAGCGACGGGAGCAGGCGCGGCGGCAGCACGAGGCGGCGCCCGAGTTCATCCCGATCAGCTCGGACGGCGCTGGGTGAGTGACGCACGTCCATTGACCGGTCAGCAGGAGCAGTGTCTCTGGACTGGGACGACTAGGGCGGGGTGGTGGGCGGCTGAAGTCAGGACGCCGTGCGGTGCTGACCGGATCATGATGTGTGTATCTGGGGATGACGGCGGCGGTCTGCGCGTATGTCTGCGTGACAGATGTGTGTACGGTGTTGGATTTTTCGCTTCATGACCTGGTCCCAGAGATACAATCCATAGGTGGAGAGTTCAATTGTATTGTTAGGAAAATTCAGATTTTCATTTTTTTACAATTATTTCACTGGGAAAGCAAAAATTCCTGACTTGTAATAGATATTAAATCTTTGTGAGGAAAATGCAATTTTATTTTAACTACAATGTCGGTAAGATCAAGTGAAAAGAAAATAAATTTCCAGCACAAATGGAGAGAAAAAATTTTGGACCCGAAAAGTCCAGAAAATGGCCAACATTCCAAGGCCGTGTGTGTACGTGTATGTCTGACAGATGTACTGTACGGTCCAGGTCGGCGGCCGGTCGGTCGGCCAGGCGGGAGGACGACGACAGCGGCCCGGAGGACGACCGGGTCACCTTCACCGTCAACACAGGCGCCCGGGATCGGGAGGCGCGCCGGGACCAGTTCAATGCCGCCAGGGACCAGGGTACGTTCTCATACGGGCACAGCTGACCGGGCTCGAGAGTACACGTTGTGTGTGTAGCCATGCCATCGAGACATTGATGGTATTTAAAGGTGTTATGCTGTAAAGCGGGTTTCCCGTTGTTCGCAGCTGAATATCTGCAATGTCCCTATTTTTTTTATTTTTTTCTATGCCGCCACCCAATAACAGGTGACCAGGAGTGCCCCCTCCCTCTATCCCAACGACACACAGAACCTTACGTTAACGCCAGAAAACAGAATATAACAAGTCGCGGCACTCCCAGCTAAGAGATGGAAAGAAACGTAAATAAGCCAAAACAGAGGGAAAAGGCATGCAGTTAGTTTGTACAGAGTATTATAAGAGATGGCAAAGTAGTCATAACTTAATTCAGTTAATGACTGCCCCCTACTTCCCAGGACCAGTTATTCATTCACACTTCCATACAAGGTGTTAGTATTAGGAAAGGGATCAGTCATACAAAGGGTTTGCAATCCTAGCTGGTCAAAAAATTCGGCTTGGTCATGGACTGAGCTCCAAACAGGCTGCCCAACTAAGCAAAGCTTGTTGTTGGGCAGCCCAAAGAAGCCAGTCCCAGGAGGGTGGTTGGACATAGAAAACATATATTTTTGTATTAACCAATAGATACTAGGTATCTAAATGCATTTCATACTATATAGTATATGCAATTTATTTTTTAATAGTGAAAGGTTATATGATGAGACATATACATTTGTCTAGCTTACTGTTACTTTACTAATTATATTGCAATCCTCAAATCATGCAGTCAAATGCATGTCATCACTGTATAATACAAATATGAATAATGATACCAGTTTTCTTAGTACTGACTAAGAAAGTAATCCTTGGATACCTTTTTAATTGTGTATTTTGAAGAAGGAACTGCCTGTACCATTGGGAACATAGGTCCCATAACTCTGTTCCACAGTCTCGGTCCAGCCCAAGAAGTAGTCTGTGTTTTATATACTTTATAAGTAAATGTTTCCTCAAAATGTTTTATAGTTCGAGTAATTCTACTAGGTTGTGCTACAACAAAGAGTTGGTCAATTAAATTTGGTAAGTTAGCTTTAAGTTTTCTGTGCAATAGCAACAACATTTGCTGGTTGCCAATGTCTTTAAGTCGAAGAATCTTGAGTTTTAAAAAAAAAATTGGGGCAGTGTGCGCTAGTCTAGGTTGTCCATCTACTATTCTCACAACACGTTTCTGCAATTTTTCTATTCCGTTTATATAAGAGGAGTATGTATTACTATACAGAAAACAGCAATAATTAATATGAGACAGAAAGAGGGAGTTGTATAGTAACATCAAATGCTTGGAATTGAGAAAATGCTTCACTATTAATTATGCCTACATTTCTACACAGGACTGTGTAAAGTTTAGCAATGTGTGTTTTCCATTTCATATCCTCATCAATAAATACCCCCAGATATTTAACAGTTTTTGCACGCTTAATAACTGTACCCATTAAATTAAGTGAGAATTGAGAAAATGCTATATTGCTCCTTCCATTGACGCCTTTGACTCCGGTTACAGAGAATGAACGTGCCTCGGACGATGACGACAAGGAACTGGCGCAGTGGGAAAACCAGCAGATCAAGAAGGCCTTCTCCGGCGCACAGGTACGCTGCTGACCACGGCCGGATGGCTTCGTTGAAGGTTTCACATAATTCACAAGCTTTGGATGATGGTGAAATATAAATGATGGTTTTGCACAGGCAAACGGATACAAAGGCTATGTTTTCGTTCATTATTCATAACGCGTTTGTTTCGAATCTTATCGTACACTTTCGCTATTTAACTGGCAACACGCAATATCGGCGTCATTATTCAACTTCATTCTGGTAACACTCCTCATCGACTACGAGTTTGAGAACCGTAAATATCAACTTATTGACTAGCGTCTACCATTGCCCCTAACGGCCCGCCCGCGTCTGCGCCCGCCAGATGGCGTCCGTGACGGCCGAGCACTACCTGCTGCCGACCGGCGAGGACGCGGTCAGCGCGGCGGCGGCGGCCGCGCGCCTGGCCGACCCGCTCGGTCGCCGCCAGCGCCGCCCGCTGGCCGAGCTGACGCCGGCGGCCGTGCGACAGCGGCTGCAGCAAAAGTACGGTCCGGCGTCCGGTGTCCGGGTGGACAGTCTGGGAGCAGACTCCCTGCGTGGTGACGGTGTCGTCAGCGAGCCGCGCTGCTCAGCCGGCTGATGTGTGTGCTTGGTTCAGATGCTCTGTGGCTGTGTGATGTTTAGCAGGGGACGGGAGTCGGGACAATGAGGAGGCGAGTTGTGTCACTTCATGTTAGTTGTGTGTGTGGGGGGGTGCTCTACAGTCTACATGACAGCAATAATGAAGCCTGATTGCTCGACTTTAGGGGATACACATCGATTGCTGAACGTTAACGTAATGTGAAGTAAGCATTTTTTTGGTGTGAGTATATTTTGTCTGAATCTGTGTGTAGCCACGCTTGCCTGTGTCGGTGTATTCGCCTGTTTACGAGTGGTGTGTGGTGCGGCCAGGCTGTCGGAGCTGCGCCTGACCCGGGATGGTCACGTGACGTCCCGGGACCGCGCGCTGGACGACCTCGTCGCCGGCCAGTCTGAGATAGACCGGCTCGAGCGCGAGGCGCCGCGGGCCGCCAGAAGATACCAGTACTACCAAGATATCCGTGGGTATGTCACAGATCTGATAGAATGCTTTAACGAAAAGGTATGTAAAATTCAGTTCTACTTCTTTGTATTGGGTGGGGCGGGCACTACGGGTACTGGCGGTGGCGGCTGTTATGCCGGTGATCGCTAAAGCTGTGACTGAAAAAGCTAAAAAAGCTCGAATATAGATATTTTCTTTCACCCTTCTGACCCTACATTTTAGGCCAATACAAAAATATTGTTTTGCTAAATTTCGCTTATATACTTTTATCGCTTTTGAGACTTCCAATAATACTACGTGGATGATCAATAAATACCACAAATTAAGTCAGTTTGGTCGAAACATGTCGCAAAGCACGGGAAGCGAAGTCACATCCCATAACATCTTGTCCAAGACCAACTATTTTCTAACATATAGCAGCACATCCCTTCGCGATCTTGGAGCGGCGGGTGCTTTCGCGATCCGAAAATTCATTATCTTTTTGCGCTTCCATATCTTCAGTTATTTTAGCGTTTAACGCTAACATTTAAAGCATTGCATCAGTACTTGTGCTGTTCGAGCATGGAAGACGTTCTTTCTAACCAGAGTATTTATGTTGATCGTTTTTGCTTGACCATTCACAGGGCCTTGTTAGCTGTGCAGTGTTCGCCCTGCCCCTCCTAATGCTCCGCTTCCTCAGCTATGAACTCCTTGATGATACCCCTGATGAACCACTGCATGTTATATTGGTGTCTGTCCACTGTCAATCTTTACTTTTTTCAACCGTCATTGAATGCTAACTTAAATGAGTATTCACATATTTCTTACGGTTTTGCATTCATAGTGACGAGAATTCCGTGACAACCAGGGATTGAATAAAGGATGTCTTTCGCTCGTTTTATGGACCCTCGTGTGGTCGCGAAGCTGGAAATCAGCATCGCTGAAAATCGACATTCGAATGGCTATGGCCATTAGTCACGACTTCAACGCATCATAGTTTTAAAGGAGCAATGTCATAGCAATATTTCAAAATCAGGGGATGTTCAAGATAGT
The DNA here is from genome assembly GCA_036785665.1 of Chirona hameri. Lineage (NCBI taxonomy): Eukaryota > Metazoa > Arthropoda > Thecostraca > Balanomorpha > Balanidae > Chirona > Chirona hameri. The sequence continues at coordinate 153,517 of JAXIVJ010000733.1, read as the reverse complement.
TTTCCGTTTGTTGTCTCCGTGGACCGTTGTTGTCATAACGCCTAAAAGCCAGGATGTCCATAATTATACCACTCACGCTTTTTACGTCCACGGGATGAAAATGTGTTCATTTCGAATTTAATCGTATTTTGCGAATCTTACGTTACCTTTAGTCGTTTTTTTTGGGGGGGGGGGGTACCCACCGACAAGTATTATTTTGTTGTGTCAGCAACTAGGGTCAGTCGGCCAGGTTCTGCCCAGGTTCTGCCCAGGTTCTGCCCAGGTTCTGCCCAGGTTCTGCCCAGGTTCTGCCCAGGTTCTGCCCAGGTTCTGCCCAGGTTGTCAATGTCGGCCAGGTTCTGCTATCTGGTTAGCTGGCTGCCTAGTGCTGTTCACCCACAGTTCGGCTGGCTTACAATCAGGCTGTTTGGCGGACACTGCCGGCTCACAGGTCCCACAGTTTTACAATGCGGGGCGGGGCGGGGGGGGGGGGGGGGTTGGCTGGTGTTGTTTGTCCACAGTCTTGCTTCTCACATCAAATTTACACTGCTCTGCTCGACAGCGGGAGGCGATGTCCGTATCCAGCGGCGACTCATCAGTGGTTATTCTCGTCAGTGCGGGCAGACTTGTGGTCTGGCGCAGTCACTCTGCATCAAATGTTGTCACACCACTACCCCTCTGCAGTTTTACTCCGTACTGATGGAGGAATAACTTCTGAGTGAATAGTGTTGGAATCTTAAAATAATTTCCCTTCACGCGCATTTAGTCCAAAAATGGTAACTGTATTCGAAATTGTTCAAAATTGTACACATCCATTTTAAATGCCTCGGCATATCTTTCACGATACAAATTTATACAGCTATTTTTTTGGAGAGTGACCCAGCCAAGCCTGCCCGGGCTGACGTGGCCGGGCGGGGGAGCCCGAGCTCCGTCCCCGCCCGGCCCTCCGCTGGCACCGTCCCTGTGGCCGCCGGCCTGACTCTGCCCTCTCTCAACAGATGTCGCTGATCGAGGAGCTGGAGAGCCGCATGCTGGAGGCGCAGCGGGCACGCGCTCAGAAGCTCATCATCAGGCGGAGGACAGACGTGCGCGACCAGCGCGTGGAGCTGGACGCCAGCACACGTGAGTGACGTGTGCGGGTGTGTGTGTGTGTGGGAGAGGGAGGGGGAGGGGGAGGGGGAGGGGGAGGGGGAGGGGGAGGGGGAGGGGGAGGGGGAGGGGGAGGGGGAGTGGGAGGGGAGGGGGAGGGGGAGGGGGAGGGGAGGGGGGAGGGGAGGGGGAGGGGGAGGGGGAGGGGGAGGGGGAGGGAAAGGGGGGAGGGGGAGGGGGAGGGAGAGGGAGAGGGAGAGGTTAGGGGGAGGGGGGAGGGGGAGGGGGCATGGATGCCGTATAACTCCGTATTCTCTTGTGTAGGCTGTCGAGACTAATATTATATGTATGTATCAATATTTTTCCTAGTTGTATACTATAGATATATAATAATACAATTGAGAAGGGAACGAACCGCAGGCTCATGTTCTTGAATGAGAAGCAAACTTTTGTGTTGAAAATATACATAGCGGAGTATTGCGATCCGAACATTAAGTATATTATGGCGTATGTTGCCATGCGGAATCCGCGCTGTCTATTCTAAGGTTCAAAGCTAGCCTGCAAACCTTACCCGAGCTGGCAGCCAAGACACTTCCTTTTACATATTCGTGTGTCTTGTTTCTTCTCATCATTTCTTATCATACCTGCCTTTGATCGGGAATCCTTGTGACAGTTTAGATTTGTGTGCGAAGTCTTTCAGAAAATTAGAAACCATTTGCAAGTCGAACTTCCAAGGTATGGTAGTTTTTAGCTGGTATCTCTTCAAGCCTTGTATTCGGTACACTCTTCTTTCCTTGGGATTGCTGTGCGTCAAGCTGTTGTAATTCTTTTTGTAATTCTTTGAGTACTTGCATTGCTTCGAATACAAATTTGTGTTCAGTTTTGTTTCATTTGCCACTGAGAGGGGTCGTGTTTGGCAGACATCTATGCGCCATGCTATTTCAGCCCTACTATTTAAACTGGATATTTAACTTAAAAATCTTGCGACTTCTTGCATTGAAACGGTTTGCATTTGCCGTGTCCCGTTTGCATTTAACGCTTACCTTGCCGTGACGTTGGTGTTTATTACCGTGCCGTGACCTCCTGGGTCTGTTACCGTGCCGTGACCTCCTGGGTCTGTTACCGTGCCGTGACCTGTGTCTGTTACCGTGCCGTGACCTCCTGGGTCTGTTACCGTGCCGTGACCTCCTGGGTCTGTTACCGTGCCGTGACCTCCTGGGTCTGTTACCGTGCCGTGACCTCCTGTGTCTGTTACCGTGCCGTGACCTCCTGGGTCTGTTACCGTGCCGTGACCTCCTGGGTCTGTTACCGTGCCGTGACCTCCTGGGTCTGTTACCGTGCCGTGACCTCCTGGGTCTGTTACCGTGCCGTGACCTCCTGGGTCTGTTACCGTGCCGTGACCTCCTGGGTCTGTTACCGTGCCGTGACCTCCTGTGTCTGGCGGCGGATAGAGCGGTCGGGTGTTCACTACTCGGAGCAGTCTGCCGAGGAGGTGGCGTCACGGCGGAAGCGGGCCGCCGAGCGCGAGGGCCGCCGCACGCGCCGCCGCCGCGCCAGAGAGCTGTCTGCGGCCGGCGGCGCCGACCACCAGGACGGCCTCAGCTCCGACGAGGAGACGGCGCCCGACGACGGCGACCAGTTCAACAAGGACAGAGGTGGGGCGGACATTTTGTGTCGTTATTGAGATTTTGTTCGTAAAATCGTTTTTAAACTTAACTTTTTTTTTGTACTCGGATTTATGAAGTGGCTTGTTTGTTAGCAAAAAGGCATAACGATTTAGTTCCTGGTTCTTCTGTCATACTTTTCGTTTCTTGCTATTTCAAACGCGTCTGCTCGCCGTCTCTGCTGACGACTCTTCACCCATCTAACGCGGACCCGGGGTGGTGGCTGTCCAACGCCGCGTGCCGCATCAAACTGGCCGGACTACCTGACCGAACCATCAGGCCACAGCCCATCTCATCTCCGTCTGTCGTTCCTCAGATGCGGTGCTGCGGGAGGTGGAGGCCGTGTTTGAGGACGTGGAGGACGACTTCAGGGCGCTGTCCGGCGTGTGCCGCCACTTCCTCGAGTGGCGCCGCATCGACCCGGAGGCGTACCGGGACGCCTTCGTCAGCCTCAGCCTGCCGAAGGCGCTGGCGCCGCTGGTGCGCCTGCAGATGCTCTGCTGGAACCCGCTGTCGGAGGGCGTGAGTCGGAGGGTGTTGGCATTGGAGGATGGGTCGAACCGGCCCTGTGGAGTAGGGGACACTTATGTTTGTTGTGCTACGGTTGGGAGGTGGGGAATGATTTGGTCATACTGCGTGGTGCGTAGCGAGTCATTGGGTAAATAACTGCGTTTTGTTTTTTTCTTTTAGTTGCATGGATGTTGAATTTTCGTACTGAATTGTGCAATGCTTCAGTCACATGTCATGCTCTGTGCTGACCACTGGGCGAGTGTGCAGATCTGCAGCTGCCGTGCTTCTGTGTGACTGTATTGCCTGTACTGACCTCAGGAGTGTCCCGAGCTGGAGGGCCAACCGTGGTTCGCTGAGCTGGTCATGTTCGGCGCCGTCTCGGACCCGGCCGCTGAGACGGATGACACGCTCCGAGACGACCCCGACTGTCTGCTGGTTTCGCGGCTCCTCGAGCGGGTGGTCCTCCCGAAAATAACGGGTACGTTGTGCTGCCGCATGCCACATCAGCCTTGATTGTTCGGGAGGGGTGATTTCCATATTGACTTCCGTATAATGAGGATTGTCACGTAACATTACACGAACACTCGAGGTCGGCTGTAACATTACACGAACACTCGAGGCCGGCTGTAACATTACACGAACACTCGAGGCGGGCTGTAACATTACACAAACACTCGAGGGGGGCTGTAACATTACACCAATACTCGAGGTCGGCTGTAACATTACACGAACACTCGAGGCCGGCTGTAACATTACACGAACACGCGAGGCCGGCTGTAACATTATACGAACACTCGGCGGGCTGTAACATTACACGAACACTCGAGGGGGCTGTAACATTACACGAACACTCGAGGCCGGCTGTAACATTACACCAATACTCGAGGCCGACTGTAACATTATAACAAATACTCGAGGCCGGCTATAACATTACACCAATACTTGGGCTGGCTGTACCATTACACAAACACTCGAGGCCGGCTGTAGCATTGCACGAACACTCGAGGTCGGCTGTAACATTATACGAACACTCGAGGCCGGCTGTAACATTACACAAACACTCGAGGGGGGCTGTAACATTACACGAACACTCGAGGCGGGCTGTAACATTACAAAAACACTCGAGGGGGCTGTAACATTACACGAACACTCGAGGCGGGCTGTAACATTACACCAATACTCGAGGCCGACTGTAACATTACACAAACACTCGAGGTCGGCTGTAACATTACACGAACACTCGAGGCCGGCTGTAACATTACACGAACACTCGAGGCCGGCTGTAACATTACACAAACACTCGAGGTCGGCTGTAACATTACACCAATACTCGAGGCCGACTGTAACATTATACAAACACTCGAGGCCGGCTGTAACATTACACCAATACTCGAGGCTGGCTGTAACATTACACAAACACTCGAGGCCGGCTGTAGCATTGCACGAACACTCGAGGTCGGCTGTAACATTATACGAACACTCGAGGTGGACTGTTAACATTACATACACACTCGAGGGGGGCTGTAACATTACACGAACACTCGAGGGGGGGCTGTAACATTACACGGACACTCGAGGCCGGCTGTAACATTACACGAACACTCTAGGTCGGCTGTAACATTACACGGACACTCGAGGTCGGCTGTAACATTACACGAACACTCGAGGCGGGCTGTAACATTACACGAACACTGTAACATTATACGAACACTCGAGGTCGGCTGTAACATTACACAAACACTCGAGGTCGGCTGTAACATTGCACGGACACTCGAGGTCGGCTGTAACATTACACAAACACTCGAGACCGGCTGTAACATTATACGAACACTCGAGGCGGGATGTAACATTACACAAACACTCGAGACCGGCTGTAACATTATACGAACACTCGAGGCGGGCTGTAACATTACACAAACACTCGAGGTCGGCTGTAACATTACACGGACACTCGAGGCGGGCTGTAACATTACGCGAACACTCGAGGTCGGCTGTAACATTACACGAACACTCGAGGTCGGCTGTAACATTACACGAACACTCGAGGTCGGCTGTAACATTACACGGACACTCGAGGTCGGCTGTAACATTATACGAACACTCGAGGCCGGCTGTAACATTACACAAACACTCGAGGGGGGCTGTAACATTACACGAACACTCGAGGCGGGCTGTAACATTACAAAAACACTCGAGGGGGCTGTAACATTACACGAACACTCGAGGCGGGCTGTAACATTACACCAATACTCGAGGCCGACTGTAACAATACACAAACACTCGAGGTCGGCTGTAACATTACACGAACACTCGAGGCCGGCTGTAACATTACACGAACACTCGAGGCCGGCTGTAACATTACACAAACACTCGAGGTCGGCTGTAGCATTACACCAATACTCGAGGCCGACTGTAACATTATACAAACACTCGAGGCCGGCTGTAACATTACACCAATACTCGAGGCTGGCTGTAACATTACACAAACACTCGAGGCCGGCTGTAGCATTGCACGAACACTCGAGGTCGGCTGTAACATTATACGAACACTCGAGGTGGACTGTTAACATTACATACACACTCGAGGGGGGCTGTAACATTACACGAACACTCGAGGGGGGGCTGTAACATTACACGGACACTCGAGGCCGGCTGTAACATTACACGAACACTCGAGGTCGGCTGTAACATTACACGGACACTCGAGGTCGGCTGTAACATTACACGAACACTCGAGGCGGGCTGTAACATTACACGAACACTGTAACATTATACGAACACTCGAGGTCGGCTGTAACATTACACAAACACTCTAGGTCGGCTGTAACATTGCACGGACACTCGAGGTCGGCTGTAACATTACACAAACACTCGAGACCGGCTGTAACATTATACGAACACTCGAAACGGGATGTAACATTACACAAACACTCGAGACCGGCTGTAACATTATACGAACACTCGAGGCGGGCTGTAACATTACACAAACACTCGAGGTCGGCTGTAACATTACACGGACACTCGAGGCGGGCTGTAACATTACGCGAACACTCGAGGTCGGCTGTAACATTACACGAACACTCTAGGTCGGCTGTAACATTACACGAACACTCGAGGTCGGCTGTAACATTACACGGACACTCGAGGTCGGCTGTAACATTACACGAGCACTCTAGGTCGGCTGTAACATTACACGGACACTCGAGGCGGGCTGTAACATTACACGAACACTCGAGGTCGGCTGTAACATTACACGACACTCGAGGTCGGCTGTACATTACACGAACACTCGAGGCTGGCTGTAACATTACACGAACACTCGAGGTCGGCTGTACCATTATACGAACACTCCAGGGGGGCTGTAACATTACACGAACACTCGAGGCGGGCTGTTACATTACACGAACACTCGAGGTCGGCTGTAACATTGCACGAACACTCGAGGCCGGCTGTAACATTACACGAACACTCGAGGCCGGCTGTAACATTACACGAACACTCGAGGCCGGCCGTAACATTGCTGGTCTTCGACACGAAACACATCTAGTTTTGAAACCTGTTAAATACCATTTTGACGAGCTGTTAACCTTTTCCACATGTAACCCCTGTACTCCTTGCGGCCATGCCCGCGACTGTAACTGGTTGGCGTTTGATGGTGACCGTGTCCCTCGCCCTGCCCTGCAGCACTGGTGGAGCGCGTCTGGGACCCGCTGTCCAACTCGCAGACGCTGCGTCTGGTGCACCTGGTGCAGCAGCTGGCGCGGGACTACCCCACCGTGACGGGCAGCAGCGGCCCGCTGCGCCGCCTGCTGCAGGCCGTGCTCGCCGCCTTCACCGGGAGCGTCAAGCAGGACGTGTCCGTGCCCCGCTACAGCAAACAGCTGCTGGAGAGCCGCTCCACGCCGGCGGCCGCCTTCTTCTACCGCCAGTTCACCAGCTGCGTGAAGCTGCTGGGCAACATGCTCAGCTGGACAGAGCTGCTGTCGGACGCGTGTCTCCAGCAGCTGGCGCTCGGCAAGCTGCTCAACGAGAGCATGCTGCTGCCGCTGACGCAGGTGCCCGACCCCGTGGAGGCCACCAACAGGTGCAAACTGGTGAGTACGGGTCAGAGGCGGAGAGGTCGGGTCAGACAGATGAGACGGAGGGGGAGGGGGGGTGGGGGTGATCAGGCGAGGTCGAATCAAGCCTTGTTTATCTCGCTTTTCATTGGTGTATTCCTTACGTTGGTTAACGAAGGGACGAAGTTGGAGGTTGTGCCGATATATTTATTTGTACGTATTTTTTCTCCCATCCTCTGATCACGGACGATTGTTATGGATGCTTCGCAACTGCCGCCGCAGCGGTGAACTAAACGTACCAACTGCCACCGCAGCGGTGTTCTAAGCGTACCAACTGCCGCCGCAGCTGTGTCCTAAGCGTACCAACTGCCGCCGCAGCGGTGAACTAAGCATACCAACTGTCGCCACCGTAGCGGTGTCCTGAGCGTACCAACTGCCGCCGCAGCGGTGAACTAAGCATACCAACTGTCGCCACCGTAGCGGTGTCCTGAGCGTACCAACTGCCGCCGCAGCGGTGTCCTGAGCGTACCAACTGCCGCCGCAGCGGTGTCCTAGGCGTACCAACTGCCGTCGCAGCGGTATACCAGGCGTACCAACTGCCGCCGCAGCGGTGTCCTAAGCGTACCAACTGCCGCCGCAGCGGTGTCATAAGCGTACCAACTGCCGCCGCAGCGGTGAACTAGGCGTACCAACTGCCGCCGCAGCTGTGTCCTAAACGTACCAACTGCCACCGCAGCGGTGTCCTGAGCGTACCAACTGCCGCCGCAGCGGTATACTAGGCGTACCAACTGCCGCCGCAGCGGTATACTAGACGTACCAGTCACCATCACCACCACCGTGACCACCATGACTGTCGCCTTACCAGCCACCCAGGGGCCCTTTCAGCAGCTGACTGGCTCGTGTTTCCTCTCTGTGCCGCCAGGTGGTCAACACGCTGCCGCGCGGCTGGTTCCAGGGCGAGGCCAGCGTGCCGCAACTAACCATGTTCGTCAGCTACCTCTCCATGCTGGCCGTCCAGCTCGGCAAGGCCAACAAAACGTGAGACGCCTTCACTGGGATCCCAGGGTGTTTTACCTGTCATTTTCAACGAAGTCTGAATATCGCGATCTTGGGTACTTAGGGCCTGTTCCAGTGGCTCCTCTAATCTTCTCTAACCTCCTCTAAGCTCCTCCAAATTAATCTGATCGTTCCCGTGGCTCATCCAAACTCCTCTAAGCTCCTCCGAGCTCGCCTCAAACCTCCTCCGAACTCCTCCGAAATGAAAGGTGGTTTTTTCGGAGGAGGCTGGAGGAGGATATGGTAGACATTAGTGGCGCGGTTCATTCATTTGTAATTCGGACGCCTGATTTGTTGTTACGCATAAGATAAAGAGAGTAAGGATTGAATGTGAAGTTGAAGTGGTGTGAATATTTTTCTTCTCATTTTCCCCATGGGTACTTAAAAATTGGATATCAAAATTACAAATTGGGTTTCTCATTTGTTGTGGATCTGGACGCCGTGTTCGTCTGCAATGCATCAGCACCGTCTACTTGACATGCTCGCGAACAGCTGATACCTCATCCGAAATCGTTCCTGTGGTGACGCAAATCAGTGCTCCTCCAACCTCCTCTAAACTAATCTCATTTTTTTTTGGAGTAGCCACAGGAACAGACCCTATGTCTTTATATTTGTTTTGGGTTTGTTTGTTTAGTTACCAGTGGCTATTATGTTCCCGATCGTTGACAAAATGGGGCGCCGTATATGACCGAAGTAGTCTGTGCGCCCGCACACCCCAATTATCATATCGATACCCCAATTATCATATTGATTCACCAATTATCATATCGATACCTCAATTATCATATCGATACCCCAATTATCATATCGATTCACCAATTATCATATCGATACCCCAATTATCATATCGATTCACCAATTATCATATCGATACCTCAATTATCATATCGATACCCCAATTATATTGATTCACCAATTATCATATCGATACCTCAATTATCATATCGATACCCCAATTATATCGATTCACCAATTATCATATCGATACCCCAATTATCATATCGATTCACCAATTATCATATCGATACCTCAATTATCATATCGATCCCCCAATTATATCGATACCCCAATTATTATATAGATACCCCAATTATCATATTGATTCCCCAATCATCATATCGATACCCCATTATCATATCGATACCCCAATTATCATATCGATCACTGCCAGGCGTTCATTGTTCATTGTCTGTGTCCGTTTTTGCAGGTCTCTATTGCAAGTTGAGCTATGCGCGTCACATGTGAACGTGTACCGTGTTCTCGACCAGCGTCCCCACTGCCAGGCGTACCCGACCAGTGTCCCCACTTCCAGGCGTACCCGACCAGCCGCGTCCCCACTTCCAGGCGTACCTACACTAACGATTATGTTCTCTCTGACGGCCACAGGGAGTCGCTGAAAAGTATCGCGGCCATTCTGAAGAAAGTCGGCGCGACGGAGGCCCATAAGAAGGTGGCGGCCATGCTAGAGTGAAGGCGATTCTTCACAGCGAGGGGTGGCGGCCGCAGTCGGGGGGGGGGGGGGGGGGGGGGGCTGCCGTGTGGCGCAAGTGGCTAAGTAAGGCCACCAACTACCGCTCATTTGCGATAATATACATATAAACACAACCTGATGCACGTGAAGTTTTAGTCGTCTCGATGTCGGGGGAAAATAGGACATCAGTGTTTTGACGTCTCTGCGCGCGGTGTCTGGGTGTGCGCGCGGTTTCTAGTGTTAGTGTATGTGCGAATGTGAGGATTGCCGCTTGCCCGTGATTGTTTAAGTCCGGCTTGCGTGCCTGCTCGGCCGAACCCGCGGTGGATCGTGCGGCGAATGTGCAGCGGGGATGAGCTGTCTGAGAATACATGACATCGGCTCACACCGTGTTGAGCAACATTGTGTGTGGCATGGGAGGTCCAACTCAACATTTCTGGGAGGGATTCATCTACCTTTGAAAATATGGGATGCGTATATAAATAGTCCTTTATTAAAATGACACACTCGCAGGCACATGAGTGATGGGACTAATGCCAGTGGAGTCGAGCACTGCACGCGGCCAGCAATGATGCGCGCCGTCGCCGCCCAAAGCGACGACGCATCGCAGACACTCAGATCAAAAGAAAAACAACATTGGTATCACTTTGTGCCACGCTGATCGGATCCAACGCCCTAGCTAAGGACAACGATAGATGGGAACATTTCCGCCCTCTCGATAGTCCTCGTTCAGCTCTCGCAGATCCCTTTGTACCTGAGATTCGTCCGACTCAACTGACCCCCCAACTCTAGGGCATCGCGGCATTCTAAATACACGTTGTTCACAGGGATGCTGGAACATCAACACAAGAATGAACGCCTGTCCACTGCTATGTACAAATATAACTATGGATTTCTCGCCACTTTGATTCACTTTCTTCAAACCTGCTATGGACATTGGCAGCGTACACACGTCATTGGGTCTAAATCGCTGCATGCAGCTCTGTTGATTTCCTCCGGGCTCGCGCCGCGATCCGTAGTCATCGACGACTCGGGAGGTATCTGGTGGCCTCTGCCAGGACCACCACTGCGTCGTCTTGCTTGACATCGTTGGGTGACGAACAGGGTCCCGAAGATGTGACGCACCGCCACCAGCGCCGGTCATCGCAGCAGGACATGGTCCGGGGTGACCGCTTCCACAGCAATCACAGGCCAGGCCACATGCACAGTGAATAACTTGTCTCTTAGTAGGAATAGCACGGACTAAAACAGCAGACAGAGTGGGACAAAAGACGCGTACCCGTCATATTGGCGCAATGTTGAGTAACAGCCACCACCCCCAGCTGCCGGGGCCAGTTCCTCTCCCTCACGCCCCCTCCGTGTCGGGTCAGACGGGCAGGGCGCGGACCGCCTCCGGCACCGTCCGGCCGCCGGCGCCCATCACATGTCTCAGCCCCACGCAGAGCGCCACCTCCAGCGCCAGGTAGAGCGGCGTCGGCAGCGGTGGCGTGGAGCCGAACGGCGACAGCAGCAGGCCGCGCCGGTTGGCGTCCCGCAGGTGATGGGACAGGCCGGCCGTCAGCAGGAGGCCGGCCCCTGTCCGCCAGCCGCGACCGCCGGCCAGCAGAGGTACTACCACCAGCAGCAGCCACGGCGTGGTGATGTGCAGTGGAGGCCGCGACGGCAGGTTCACCAGCGCCTGGGGATGAGGAGGCGGCGTCACAGAGCCTGGGAGGAGGAGGAGCGGTCACAGGGACAGCTACCGTAGCAATGATCACCGTAGATGATCACCGTAGCGACACCACATCGCAGAGAAGTATCACGATGATCGAGAACTGACTAGCACCACGGAAGTGATACCGAAACTTTCTCTTTGAGTGAGCTTCACCAAGCACCTAAACCACACCACAGAGAACACCAGAGACCAGATTTATTCCAGTTGAAGAAGAAACAAAACATGCAAACTGTCATTACAACCCAATCACAAAGGAGTCGTTCGGCGACTCACGTGGATGTCCAGACTGCCGGCCATCAGCACGTGATCCAGATCGATGCCGGCCCCGCAGACGCCAGCGAGCGCGGCCAGCCGCCAGCTGATGGCGCCCCAGGTGACGGCCGTCCACGACAGCAGCGCCACCATACCGTGTGTGGTGGAGTCAAGCACTGCACGCGACCAGCAAGGTCCAGCAGAGGCTGTCAGGTGCAGCGCCAGGTCACCAACACAGCAGGTCAGCACTATCAGCACCAGCGGCACCACCGGGCTATCAGTCAGCAGACTGAGCATGGCTGACACACACAGCAGTCACAGCAGCTGCTCCAGGGAAGGTTGGTGGATCTACTGTTCTCAGGTGACTGGTTGTTTTTATGACAGCTGTGGCCTGTGAAAGAGGAAGGTGTATAGTGTATACTGCCACCATCGTACCCCACCAGCTCAAGCCTCACTCCTTATTATATCAACAACATGTAATACAAAACAATACTCACTAATATTTCACATTTAAATGACATGATTTGGAGATGACATCTCAAACTCATCCATCATGAATCAACTATGGATGTTAAAAGCAGGGGATGGGGGATACATCTACTCAACAATTTCATATGGCATGAACAGCATTGAATTGAAATACATAACTGAATGAAAGACTGCATGGGCATTGCATGGAAATAATTGACTTTAAATGCTTACATCCCAAACCTTCGGAGAGGCGGCCCAATCAATCAACGCTCATCTTTTGAACCTGATATGAAATGAAGAGAAAGGGTAGAAGAGGAAAATTCCTGCTTTTGAAATAGTGAACCAAAGCCACGGCGGTACATACTTGTGGTCCCACCTTAGGTATTAGTAAATCCCTATAATATACCTACCAATCGATAGAGAATATCACGTTTAGTAACTATGGATGTGTTCCCCAACAAATTTTGCACTATAACTAATTATAACTTCAATAATTAATATCTCTCCGTTCAGTCGCCCGCGAAACTTTGTTTACGTCAGCTGACGACGACCGACCTTGATACAAGTATAGACGGCGTTCACGGCGGTTCGGCTATGACGTCACAGAACCGATCGGACTTAATGGCTACGAGCGAATGTTAGGTTTCGTCCCGATCGGACTTAATGGCTACGAGCGAATCATAGGTTTCGTCCCGATCGGACTTAATGGCTACGAGCGAATCTTCGGTTTCGTCCCGATCGGACTTAATGGCTACGAGCGAATCTTAGGTTTCGTCCCGATCGGACTTAATGGCTACGAGCGAATCTTAGGTTTCGTCTCAATCGGACTTAATGGCGGGGTTAGGTTAGGTTAGGTTAAGTAGTCATTGTTCCAATGACGTCACGGACGATCCTTATTTTTCCCTGTGAATCTTCCTGCGTCGATATATCTATCTGCGTAGATATGGCCTAGGCCATATATAGGAGGATGAAAGTAAGATAGTAAAAGATATCAAAGAAAGTGACCAAAGAGGGAAAAGAGTATGGCAATATATTGATAAACTGAGAGGGAAAGAAAGAAAGACAATACAAGTATACAGTTATATACTGAGACGGGCAACAAGCTAAGTGATGAAGAAATGGGTGAAGAGTTGGTTAGATACTGGGAGAACATACAAGCAGCATACAAATGATATAAAAGAAAAATGGAATGAAAACACTAAAAAAACAGTATGAAGAAGAACTTAGACAAATAGATGAGAACTATGAAAGCAATATATGTAAGTTCCCAAGCACGTTGAGGGAACACATGGATATGGTAGCTCAGGTAAAGGGGAAAATAAGTGCAATGAAATCTCCTCAGTTTGAAGTTGATCAAATAAGGAGATGCCTAGACAAAATGAGAAACAATAGAGCAGCAGGGCCAGATGGACTGAAGACTGAGATGTATAAGATAATGCTAAAAAGTGAAGCATGCTTAGGAGTACTGACAAAATGCCTTATGAATGTGCAAGAAACGAAAATACCAGAAGAATGGAAAATGTTGAAAACTAAGATGATACCAAAGACAAAGAAGCCAATGGCTAAAGATCTGAGACCCATAGCTTTAACAAATGTATCCTACAAACTGTTCATGTCACTGGTGAGATAAAAATCGAAACACACTTAAAAAACAATGGGGGACTCAGGGAAACCCAAGCAGGCTTTACAGCGGGAGGAAGAGTAGAAGACAACCTGTTTATTGTGCAATACTGTGTAGACGAAAGCTTTAGAATGAAGAAGTCACTGATATTGATATCAATAGACTATAGTAAGGTGTATGATTCGATTAAAAGAGATGTAATGATAGAAACGCTGAAGAAGTACAAAGCACACCCGAAACTGATAGATGTGATAGCTGATATATATGATGGCGACAAAACAGTGATAGAGATAAGAAGTGGCCTGAGAAAACAAATAAACATAACAAGTGGAATAAGACAAGGGTGTACAGGATCGACAACATTGTTCAAACTACTTACATACATCATAACAAACAACATAGAAGAAAAAGGAAAAGGGTTTATAAATGAATTGTTCAAAATAAGTGCACTTTTCTATGCAGACGATGGGCTGTTGTGGGCGCAAACACTGGAAGATGCAGCCCACAATCTGATGATTCTCATTGAAGTAAGTGCAACAATTGGATTGAAGATAAACAAAGAAAAAAGTAATGTAATAATATGGAATATGGAAGAACAGCCTGCTGACATAGGAGGAGTAAAAGTACAAGACAATATCAAGTATTTGGGTATAGTTGTTGAGAATAAGCGAAACATGTTCAAGAAACAGAAGAAGAATATGCTAGAAAAAACACAAAAGCTGGCAAATATGACAACCCAGTCATACACAAGAGTTGTCATAAACTAATAGAGAAGACATTCTGGAAAAGTGTAGCATTACCTTCGATATTATATGGAACAAGCATCATAAACATAACAGAAACAGAAATAACGGAACTACAACGCATAGAGAACGGAGTATATCGGCAAATTCTAGGAGCCCCAAAATATGCACCTAACTGTACATTAAGAGGAGAAACAGGAGCATCACACATGAAAACTAGAATCATAAAGGGAAGACTTCAATATCTGGTAAACATCCAAGAATGGGGAAATCAGTTGCTCATGAATGTAGTGGAAGCAGTGGAACAAAATGACAAAAACAAAGGTACCAAGATTACAAGAAGCTATAGACAAGAACTCAGAATTCAAGAAGCAGTTTCAAAGAATGAACAAGAAGGATATCAAAGGGAGGGCAACCCAATGGGACTTAGAAAGATGGCAAGAAGAAATTAAAAGTAAAAGTAGCTTACATATGTACCAGAAGTGGAAAACGGAAATTAAGGAAGAATCTATGTATGACATTCATCAGTTATCCTATACAAAGCAAGAACCGGAACTCTTCCATTAAACAATAGAAGAAGACACACAGGAGGAAATATTGGATGTGACTTATGTGGGGCAGAGAGAGAAGACACAGCACACTTTATCCTACAGTGTCCTAGAATACAAGAGGAGAGAGGAAAGGCAACAGCACTACAACAACCTTATGAAGAAAATATTGAAGATATTACTGGAAATTTCCTGTTCAACAAGGAAGATATCAAAGATAAAAAGGAAATACTATTCAAAATGTGGAAAACAAGAGAAAAACAAGTGAAAATGCTACAGACAAATGACAAATGACTAATGACAAACGAGACGTAGACGAGAACGGACTCAAGGAGGTGCTGTTACAAAGGCCATACCTCCGAAACTCATCATCACCTTCCAGATTTTTTTTGTTTTGTTTCAACATTGTTAGGTAAAATACATTCTAAATAACATAAATCCAGAATAGTGTCTTTAAAGAGGCATAGTGACTAAATAGTGAAGTTTTGAAACATCTAAAACGTTAGGGACGTCAAGTATGTATGACCAAAGCTACCAGAATTGAATGAGATATCTATTTGATAGGCAGCCTAAATTGATATTGGAAAAAAATACCCTAAACATCTAATACCTACCTAGTACCTACTATCAATATATCAATATGCAACCTTAGCATAGTCTCTTTCAGCGAACCAACAAAAATGATAGTGATAAATGACCAGAAGATGATAGGCAATTTGGTGGTGATTATGATTTAAGTAACACAAACAACAGCCTCCTATTTCGCTCACAAATGCTCCTCTTCGCCGCCCATTTATCGCCAAAGAGATCGAGGAACTCTCTCAAAGACGAAGGAAAATGCTCAATATGGCAGCAAATAATGTGTTACTTGTATGACGCATCAAAGACATCCTGATGAATTAAAGACTGCTTCACATGTGTTTATCGAAAGCATTTATTCGTGGTTTTAACACCGCCGATCAAAGTTACGCACTTGTTTCTGGCCTAAAATAAGCCAGATTTAAGGGTTATTATTGGAATTTATGACAAATTAACGACAAAATAATTCCAACTAAGGCATTTGTTTGCTTTATTTTAGCAAAAACTTTCACTGTGGCAATATTTGACAACTGGCATTTCTTCCGTCAACACGACTGTAGCATCTACATGAAACCCACCTTTAAATAACTTTAACACGGAAACAATTCTGAAAAGTGATTTAAAGTGTTTGTTTGCCCGGGCCGAGTACTGGGCGTAGACGGGCGTAGACACCGTAAATATAATACGTGGTCGAGGCCCTATACGATAAAAAGGCGTAGATAAATAGAAGTGCTTATTGCAACTTATACGGCCTTGCACACGGTATAAGAAAATACGCAGGTGGTGTGCAAATTGTGTTCAAGCTGATATTGCAATGGTTTCATGAACTCAATGAAGTGTTTCCTGTAGAGCTGTGCTACAAAGAAAGTGAAAAGCACGCAGCATCATTGATTTCAGTTGCTGTTTCTTGATATTGGACACAGCACTTTGAACACCTGTACAGTGTGAGGCAGGTCAGGATAAGTGATTTTCAAGCTATTGTCTTGATTAGTAGCATTGGTTGTCTCTGATTGAACAACATGGATGGGCAGACTCTTACCTGGTTGGGTTCCCATTGGTCGGATAAAAGAAAATCAAGGGGACAGGGTAAAAGGAAAGGAACCCTAGACTCTGAGATGCGCCGGTTCTTACCTTACCTTACAGTAATCAGGATTTTTAGGCATCAAGGCCTGTAGTACCCGCTCTCATTGAGCTCTTGATTCCTGGCATGTCTCAGTCAGTGTCAGGTATGCTGAACCCAATGTGAGCCCAATGGGCGTCCAATCCGGCCTTGAAGGCATTCAGTGAAGGAGCGCAGACCACTTTGGATAGGAGGCCATTCCAATCATTCACAATACGTGTGGCGAAGGCGAAACATATGACCCTTGTGGTCGCCGAGTATTTTAGGAATTTGAAAGGATGGCCTCTAGTTGGACCATCTGCCAGTGTGAAGTAAATACTTGGATTCACGTCAACCCCACTGTGGAACAACTGATATGTGTAGATTATGTCGCCTCTGCACCGCCTATAGCAAAGAGATGAAGCTTTAAGTATCAGAGCCTCTCTTCATATGGTTTGTGGCGAATGAACTCTACCATGCGAGTGGCTCTCCGCCGAACCCTCTCTACTAGCCGCTGATCTGACCTGTTGAATGGCCCCCATACCAAGTTGCTGTATTCAAGATGTGGACGAACAAGCGTCTTGAACAGCATGGGAAGTGTGACTTCATCAATCAGTGCAAATGAACGCTGAATGACTGCCAGCACCCGGGTCGTCTTAGCGACCGCCGACGAAGCATGCTCCCTGAACTTCAAGTCAGCATCGATGTGAACACCCAGGTCCTTCTCTAGGAGAGTGCTGTCCAGCTGAGCACCGTCCATAGTGTACACGAAACTGAGATTTGCATGTCCAATGTGCAAGACCTTACATTTGCTCTGGTTGAAGGGCATCAGCCAGGTGTTAGACCACCTAGTGAGAGCATTCAAGTCTGACTGGAGATGTGCTGCACCACCAGTGGAGGAAACATTTGAATACAGCTTTGTGTCATCTGCAAACAGCTTCACATCACAGTGGACAACATCAGGCAAGTCATTCATATAGACAAGAAACAGTAACAGGCCAAGAACAGATCCCTGAGGAACTCTGCTAGCAACGTCTGTCCAATCTGAGTGACAACCTTCAAGAACTACCTGCTGCTTTCTCTCAGTCAGAAAAGTTTCTATCCAAGCAAGAAGTTTGCCTGTGATGCCATAGCTATGGAGTTTGTTTAAGAGTCTCAAATGCGGAATTGAATCGAAGGCCTTCTGAAAGTCAAGGTACACAATATCAACAGGGTTGGCGCTCTCCAGTTCCCTGCTCCAAGCATCAAGGACCTCCAGCAGTTGCGTGTTACACGAGCGTCTCGGGCGGAACCCATGCTGATCATTGGACAAGATATTCTGCTCAGTCAGATGGAATAACACCTGGTCACGAATCAGGGACTCCAGAATCTTGCACGGTATGGCAGTCAGGCCAATAGGGCGGTAGTTACAGGGGTTCTGCTTATCACCCTTTTTAAATAGTGGTACTACCCGTGCTAGTGACCAGTCTTGCGGAATGCATCCTGTATCTAAGGACCTACAGAAGAGATGAGCAAGGGGCACTGAAAGGGAGCTGTGAGTTTCCTTCAGGACGCATGGATGCAAATCATCTGGTCCTGGAGCGCTAGCTGCATTTAAAGAAAGGAGCTTCTGCTCAACTGCACCTGCTGATATGGTTATATCAGATAACTCGGTGGTCACAGCTTGATCAGGGAGGGTAGGGATGTCGTTAGGGTCCTCTTGAGGAAACACGCTTGCAAAGAATGTGTTGCAAAGATGTGTTCTTAAAGTATTAGTCAATTAACAAGGATAGGGCAGTTCCTAACCGAAAATTGTGCGCCTCCCAATTTGATTGGCAATGACAGCCATTATTCATGAGAACAACTTGGAATAATTAACACATAAATATAGCCTAGCCTATGGATTTGACCATCATGCAAAATCGTACAGATGGCCATGCAGACAGGATTGCATCACGCGCTTGAAGCACGAGGGATTGGGAGCAGACACAGCGGTAGTTGGTAGTGAGTTCCACACGGTAGTACAACAAACGGGGGAAAAACGCTTCCTGACGTCAGTACAACTTAATATCGGGAACACCTTGAAGCAGTGACCTCTAGTTCGACTTTGGGAGCAATGCCGAAAAGATCCTCAGGGGATAAGCAAGATTTCCCATTGAAAATCTTCCAGCACTGAATTAGGTCAGCATGCAGTAGCCTACCTTGCACAGAGTAAAGGTTCAGTGCCTTCAAACGATCAGCATAGCTTAGGTCGCCTAACCCCGAGATGTGCTTAGTCCATTTCCTCTGTACGTTTTCCAAGAGACGCAAGTCTTCAAGGTAGCCAGTAAACCAGACGCATGAGCAGTACTCTATGATGGGTCGGATATGAGTAGTGAGCAGGAAGAGCATAAATTCAGGGGATCAGCAGACAGTGGACTTCAGGAAACTTTGGGCTAAACCGCCTGCCTTGTGGGCAACAGTCTGGATGTGCTCATGGAATTTCAGATGTGTCAATAGTAACTCCAAGGTCGACGTGGGAAGTGGCCGGGTGGATTTGCAGTCCATTAAGGTAATACAGAGGAGGCGTAAGGTCAGCACATCGTTTAGAGAATCAGAGAACGGCACATTTCTTTGAGTTCATGTGTAGACCCCAAGACGCTGCTGTGGTATGCAGCAGGTCAATATCTCTTTGGACATCTGCGGTGGAAGAGTGCAGCTGAGTGGGGGGCAAGGGTGGCCTGAGATTGACACATGCATACATCTTAAGGTCGTCTGCGAATATCTTGTAGGCACTTCGCAGTTGGGAGGTAACATTGTTAATGTAAATAAAAAACAGCAGTGGGCCAAGCACTGAGCCCTGGGGGACACCACTAAGTACGTTTCTGGGTTGGCTGAGATGGCCTTTCACACATACTCTCATTTTTCTATCAGTAAGGAAAGAAGAAATCCATTGCAACACATGACCGTTAACTCCAATAAAGCCCAATTTAGCAATCAATAGGTCGTGGCATACAACATCAAAGGCTTTACTAAAATAAAACAGGATTACATCAGTTATGCCTCCCCTATCAGTATTGAGGGACACTTCATTTTAAACCAGCAGTAGTTGGTCCATAGTGGATCTTCCGGCTCTAAAGCCATACTGATGGGGAGAGAGCAAGTGGTTAGTTTCAAGATAATATCTGAGGTGTGAGCACACAATACGCTCCATTGTTTTACAACAAACTGATGTGAGACTTATAGGTCGGTAGTTAAGTGGGTCATACTGAGGGCCCTTTTTGAATATGGGAATTACCAGTGAAGATTTCCAGGTAGAGGGTACTCTCCCCTCCCGTAATGATTTACTATAAATTAAGTACAATGGGTAGGCTAGATACTCGCCACAGTTCTTCAACAGAAGTGGATGTATGCCATCTGGGCCCATGGCTGAGTTTCCATCCAGTTCAGCTAGGGCGGCACGGACGTCGTTGACAGAGATTATTATATCATTAAGTGAGCCATCAAAGAACTGATGGGGTGCTGGGTTGTCAGGAGTGTTCCTCGTGAACACAGAAACAAATGCTGCGGCGAATATTTTGGACATGGGTCCAGCTTGATCAGTGAGGTTTTCTGAATTGAGTTTAAGCGGTCCAACCGTCGGGCGACCAACTTTTTTGTTTCTTATATAAGAGTGGAGAAGCTTTGGCCTCTCTTTTGATTTAAGCATCAATCCTTTCTCGTACTCTACTTGGGACTGGATCGCAAAGTTTCGGTACTGTCGGTTTACGGCAGCAAAGGTAGCGTAGGCTGAGAGCGCTCCCGTGGAGCGTCTGCCGAGATACCCTCTGGCAACTTTGTACTTTCTCCAGGCACTTTGTCGTAGGTGGATAACCAGACCACAGTTGGTAGGTGGTCTGGTTGACCAAGGAGGTTTCCGGTCGGCAGGAGGTTTCAGGGGAATGTTTTCCTCAATCAAGTCTGTGATCAGCGAGGCAAAATGGTTGAACGCTTCTTCTGAGTCGCGGTATGCTAGCTCATTGTCCCAGTCAATGGTTCCCAGGCTGCGGCGGATGGCTCCGTAGCGGGCTTTATGCCAGGCTCTCATATGGTCAACAGCTGAAAAATCAGGATGGGGTCAATTGCATTGGCGAAAACATAATAAAAAATAGTGGCGCAGTGGTCGCATCCGGGGAGCGGTGGAATGACCTCCACAAGACCCACACGGTCGGCTTCTGATGTGAGCACCAAGTCGAGGATATTTCCGGATCTAGGGTAGGTAGGCTCAGATACCCAATGGGTGAGGCCCAGTGAGTTAAATACAAAAAAGAAACTTCTTTCCATAGGTGTGACATGAAGGGATGGATTTTCTGAAGTCCCGTCTAGATTGGGCAAGTTAAAATCGCCAAGAACTATCACCTCTTTACCTACACAAAAATCTGCAATGAATGCGGAGGTCAGTTCATCATTATCAGTAGAGTTAGATGGGGGTCAGTAAGCAAGCAAAATGTAAACATTGTAAGATATCAGATGGAATGTTAGGATGTTAGAAAGATGGGAAGTGATTTCGCCCAGCATGAGTCTCGCAATGACATGCGCACACACTCCGTGCTTGGGTACTGAACCAGCGGCATCGTTGCGTATGATGTTGAAATGAGGCATGCAAACAAATGAGTCTGCTATGTGAGGGAGGAGGCGAGATTCAGTGATACACACAATATCTAAACGGAGCGATCTGATTGTGTCGGCAAGAATACTGTGCTTGGAAGCTATGCCATTTAAGTTAATCTGGGCAATTTTGACGAGGGTCGAGTTAGGCAGAAAATCTAGTTTCCCGGAACAGGTGAGGCGGTTTGGGCACTGGCAGCCTGGGGAGCAGTCATGGGAGCCTCGGCTTGGGTGGTTGGGAGGGCTGCCGGCGTGGCTAGAGCAGCCAGGACTGCCTGGGGAGGGGATGGAGCACCTCCCTCAGCACCCCGGACCATCCTGGGCCCTACGAGCCTGCCGCCGTTGGAACATTTCAGACCTTTGAGCGAAAGTAAGGTCTCGTGAGATGAAGACAGAGTCATGGGCTGTTCCCCGAAGCAGCTTGGCCTTATCCAAAATGTGTTTGCGGAGGCCATCATCAGTCATTTTGATTCTGTAGATATGTGCATGCCCAGAGGCTGGTGAGATTTCAGACAGGTCCACTCTAGTGCCAAGCTGTTCCTGGGACAGCTGGCCGAACTTCGCAGCAAAGTCGGTGGGGGAGTTGGCTTTCAGGCCTTTTACTATGATGGACTGACGACGTTTGTCACGTTCCTTCATCTCTCGCAACTCCTCACGGATGGCTGACCTGTACTCGGGTGTAGGCTGGTGGAAGACAGCCTGGGGTGGAGCGGCTGTCAGTTGGTTGGGTGCCTGAGGAGGGGCTTCAACTGGGGTCACTTGTCGGAGGGCTGAGAGGCTAGGGCCCGGACCTGGGCAGTCAGTTCTTTCACAACACCGCAGATTCCCTTGATCTGCTGGAACAATTGCTTTACAGTTTCTGCAATCTGAGGTTCGGTGCTGCTGGAGACTCACCTGTTGGGTTTCTTTGCTCATTACCCTGATGGTGGAGAGGATAATGTAGGAAGGAAACCGTGTCAAGTTCCAATAATTGCTCACAAATTGAAATGGAGTGGCCAATGGTCAAGTGGTTAGAGTATTTGCCAGAGGCCTGTTCAGTATTCACAACCACCTGCGGTTCGGCGTTTCCAGGAGGCTCTAGCCTAGCAATGCCCCTTTCCTCATGTGTCATGACAAGCAGGCGTCTCTTGAACACACGGACATTTCACCCTGCGGTTGCTCTGTGCCAACTACCGGAACCGCAGCCATGTGACGTCATACCGTTTGCCCCATCCCCACTTTTAGTTACCCCACCGGTTGTCGACCACTGAGGACAGTCGAACCGCATCCAACCGCAGGGTCTGTGAACAGGTCTCTGGTGACTGAAAGGACCTGGATTTGAATGGCAGGGAGTATTGACTATTGACCATCTGCACACCATTAGTTATTAGTTAATCCCTATAATATACCTACCAATCGATAGCAAATATCACACTTAGTAATTATGGATGTCTTCCCCAAGACATTTTGCACTATAACTAATTTTAACATAAATAATTAATACCTCATCGTTTCTGTCGCCTCGCCCGCCACCAAACTTTGTTCGCACGCCAGCTGACGACGACCGACCTTGATACGATGAGGGTCGAGGCCTGTTCACGAAAACCCCTGCGGTTTGCCGGTTTCCATCAGGCTGGACCTGATGGAATCAGTTTCCATCAGGCTGGACCCCGCCCTTTCCTCATGCGTCATCACAAGCAGGCGTCTCTTGAACACACAGACATTTCATCCTTGCCAACCGCCGGAACCGCAGCCAATCGCAGCTGTGTGATGTCATACCGTTCGACCCATCCCCACTTTTAGTTACCCCACCAGCTGCCGACCACTCCTGACCGTCAAACCGCAGCCAACCACAGGGTCTGTGAACAGGCCTCTGTTTCACCTGCAAGCAAATGCCTAAATAACTTGGAGAGATAGGATTTGAACCCCCAGGATGAAAAAAATATTTGAAGGGAAATAATATTTGACATATACCGGCTGCCTTGTGGGCCACAGATGTAATATGATCATGGAACTTCAGGGATGTGTCCACAATTACCCCAAGATCCCTCTGAGATTCACAGGTAGGCAGAGGTGCGCCACTCATTTGGTAATGCTGCTGTGGCCTGTCCCGGAAGTTCCGAGAGAACCGCAAGACGGCACACTTGTCTGTGTGTATTCCTAACCCCCAGGAGATGGAGGTTTTATACAGCGAATCTACGTCTGCTTGCATTCTGTCGGTCCTTGTAGGTGACCCAGAAGCCATTGAGCCTTGCCCGACACATACATATCATTTTAGGTCGTCAGCAAATATTTTGTATTTTCCGGATAGTTTGGACCCGGATAGTTCCGGATAGTTTGGTTGATGTAAATCACAAATAATAAAGGACCCAGCACATAGCCTTGTGGGACCCCGCTAAGCACTGTTCTCTGGCTGCTGAGTTGACGTTTCACACACACCTGCATTGTTCTGTCTGTCGGAAATGAACCTATCCATCTTCAGTAGTTGGCCATCAATCCCAATATTCTATATCAACTTGAATACCAAATCAAAGATGCTACTCGCCTTCTGCAATATAGTAGTTGCAGCTGTGATTTTATAAGCCAATCCTGATAAAGTCAATGAGAAATATACGAGGCTACCCATGAAGCTCAGTGCTGCAATTATCAATATCAGTAAGCATGATTATTTTATGGTATATTTGTCAGGCGACACTGGCACTGCCATATCTTTTTGGTGTGTACAAACTATTTGATTCTTTGATGATGTCACTGATTATTTCATTTCCTTGCAGAACAATGGGATTTTTGCACAAGAGACATGCAAGGTACTTTAAATTTTGCATGGACTCCATCCCAGGGGAATACACATCTCTGGACACAAGCAGGTAAGTTTTAATTCTACTAGGTTATCAATTTACATGTAATATTTCATTTTGTTTTTGTTTGTGTTAGTGTTGTCACATGATCGTTTGATTGTTCATGCTAAATTTCATTTGCTTTATGTGCTCGCCTATTGCCGAACTCACAGTGAAGTGAAGTTTGTAGTAACTTGGAAGTAACATGCATTTTTTTTTTGCAGGATGACCCTGCTATTTTATGCAGTGTCTGGCTTGGATTTGCTGGGACAATTAGACATGATCCAAGACAAACAGAGTGTAATTGACTGGATATACAGACAACAAATTACCTCAGAACAGTGCGGTGAGTTGATTGTGCAATATTGATTCATTTGCCTTATTATTTTACTATATGCATTGTGTTAAGCATCATTGTGCTGCTTTGAATCACACTGTGTTTTGCCTACCTTTCTTTTACATGACCACATATTTTCACACTGCATTCCGGCTCACCTTACTTAGTTTTATCTTCTCAGTCAGTAACACAAACTGCTCTACTCAGTCAGTAACCTGGCCTGATCTCTGTAGCCCTTCCTGATTTCAGTTGGTGACCTGACCTGATCCGACCTCAGGAAGTAACCTGACCTGACTTCAGGTGGTGACCTGATCTGGTCTGCCCTCAGGTGGTGACCTGACCTGGTCTGACCTCAGGTAGTGACCTGACCTGACCTGGTCTGACCTCAGGTGGTGACCTGTCGCGGGCGGGGTTCCGCGGCTCCCCGGCCAACACCACCAGTGCTCCGCTGAACCAGTGGGACTGTGGTCACGTGACGATGACGTACACGGCGCTGGGGGCGCTGTTGGTGCTGGGGGACGACCTGTCGCGGGTGGACCGCGCCGCGCTGCTGGCCGGACTGCGGGCTCTGCAGCTGCCCGACGGCAGGTCAGAGACTCGCCAAATGACGCGCTCACTGCTGTCAAATGCTCCTGCTTTCGTCATCATATCAGCAGTTCTGGTTTATTATTGAAGTGTTGACTGCGGAACATATATGACAGGGTTTCGAACTCTGGACCGGTTTTGCAGCCACGGGTGTAAACAAAATATACATGCGTCAGTTTTAAACCAATCTTGACCAACTTGGCGTCAAAGTGTTGGAAATTAAGTGGACTTTCATTTGCCATCCTCAAAAGTTAAATATATTTACTCTGAGTATGAATAGTTTAGCGTAAAAGACGAACAAATGGCAAAACCGCGTTTTTCAGGGTACAAAATATTTGGTCGCCCAACTTCGAAGAGCGGTAGCACCACAACCATATGCTTGGCGGAGTTCGCGCTATGCTCATTCTCTTGTTCATTCAATTTGCTTTCAGAGCATATCGGGTTCAATTAGTTCCTCGCATTTTATTTAGACGCTGCGTTGGATCTTAGCCGAACCGACCAGAGAACCGACAGTAAAAAGTACATTCGAATAGGCCAATTTAGTAACAATTTCCCACAAAACCATTCTGCTACAACACTTATCCGGGTTCTAAATAGTAAAAATTGGAGATGGATCGATTGGGCAAAGCCTTAGGAAGAAAATGGTGCCATTGCCAATCTTCTGCGAGCTATATTGACGGTGCAATCAATGGTTTCGTGTTCGCGTGTTGTTGACCTCAACTAGTAAAAATCACCCTCTTATAAAAAAGCCTACATCGACTAGAAAACCAATAGCTACTGTACCTGATCATCCTGTCTACAGATCCTATTGGTTTTCCTGCCGATTTAACGCGTTTTGTAAACACTTTTTGGAAAAGGCAACCGTACGCAGACGCGAAGTGATCAGGGAGAAAACTTCACGGGATGAAAACAAAATGGTAATCTTACTTTGCGGCATTGCGCAACCAAATGAGATACCTTCGAGACCACCAGATTCGAATACCTCATGCAAAACTGATCCGGATAGGTTGGTGTTTGCAGTGAAACAGAAACACTGGTTTTGGGCGGGGTTTGGCCGCGAAACCGGTCCAAAGTCCGAAACCCGGGCATTTGAAGTGTGGAGGAATGAGGACCCGACAATTGTTTATTGTATTGTCATTATTTTACTTTGAAAGTCGTATGCTACAATGGGCTGTTGTACTGTTTAATTTGCGGTCATAGGCCCAGACTGGTTATTGATTCGACACTGATTGAATCGATTGGAATCGTTCAGTCAAAATTCCTTGAATACAAAAATAGTTGATCCACCACCAGATCTTTTGATTCATGAATCGTGATAGAATCAAAATCCGCATCAAATCAAGGCTGATGCAATCAAAAGATTTAAAGGGAAATAATGACCTTTTTCCACAAAAATGGAGTTAGCACTTGAAATCGCCAGACGAGACCAAAATATATTGTAAATTCATCACATTTTGCATGAAAACTTTCCTACCGAAAGATATTTCAAGTTAAAGTTGATAAGCGTTCCACACTTTTAACGACCGGTACTTGCAAGTACTTTTGGTCCTCATCAAACTGCGGGCTTTTCCCGTATTGTTTTTTTTTACGCAATGGAGTGGAAAATATATTGTGCGTTCTGCTTGTTGTGATTATATGCCCGGCGATCTTCTAAAACTAAAAGCGATTGGAAAAAGTGGCAATAAAATCGGAAGCTCATCGATGCACATCAACGGCGGCATAGTTAGTGGTTGCGACCCTCAATTTTTGAAAATAAATTAATTTGTTTTCAACATTAGGAGTATTGTATAATTTGTATGTGGCTGTATATAACACTATGCTTTATATTATCATGAAAAATAATAATTTTTCCCCAAAAAACTAACAAACAATAACACAAAACTGGCAATTAAATCGGAAGCTCATCGATGCACATCGACGGCGACCTATTTAGCGTCGGCGATTTGTTTACAAAGCATTGTCATGCTTCTCGGCGCACTTAACCATTGTGGCGAGTTGTTGCTAGGAGCGCTTTCGTTCTCCATGGCAACCAGGCGTGAGTCAATGAAAAGCCAGAACGTATTCCCTTTCTGGCTTTTGATTGGCTGACGCCTGGCTGCCATGGAAAACGAAAGCGCTACTAGCGTGTGTCCGAGCAGCGCTCAGTTTGATCGGAAATGTCACAGAGCCTCCAAAAATGCCGCAATCGATGTAAACAATGGTAGGGGAGGGCGAATTTGTCAATGACTTTCATGAAGTACACAAGGTACTTGTTTTGTATTTTTTCCCAAACTTACAACTTCGAATTTGGGAATAATTTTATTTAATTCTTAAATTTAAATATAATAATTTTAAAACCATAGCGGTAGCCTAAGAAATTGTTGCTAACAAAATTAAAAGGTCATTATTTCCCTTTAACGATTCTTTACGATTCAAGTACACTGGTAAATTGTGCAAATACATATAGTCCCAGTGGCTGCATTCATGCATACTGAAATACTATTGCTGTAACAATGTTTTAATGATCATATATATATATATGTATGTTTCCATTTGTATTGATTTGACATAAATTCACCACATATATTTAAATGTTGAATCAAACGTGAATCGATTAAAATATTTTGTATTCCTTGAATAGGAAAGAATTAATTCTCAAAATTGTATACGTGAATCGAACGGTGATTGCATCATTCAGATTCCAAAATGAATCATGATTGAATCGTTCCAAAAAAGTTGAATCAATAACCAGTCTGGGTCATACCGCAGCCTGTCACCGGTATTCCGTTATTGTATGATAACAACGGTGCGATTGCAACACAGTCGTCACGTGCGTAGATTTCTGTCTGAGCCGTCGTTTCGCCGAATATCGTGTCATTTCGTAGGACGGGGCAGCCCGCGGTGGCTGACGTGTGTCGCCCGTGTCCCGGCAGTTTCCTGTCCAGTCTACACGGCGGCGAGAGCGACATGCGGTTCGTGTACTGCGCGGCGGCCGTCTCCTACATGCTGGACGACTGGTCCGGCATGGACCGCGACAAGACCAAGGAGTACGTCCTGCAGAGCACGGTGTGTAGCGGCGGTTGGGGACAGACGCCTCGCTGGGGCTCTGCTGGGTGTGCTGTATGGGGCAGAGCCTTGCTCTTCAGAGCTTGGCAGACAGAGTCTCGACGTCTTGGCACATAATGGCAATGCACCACTCAGCTTATTGGAGGCGTGTGTTTATATCAGTCTTGATTCAAGACACCGGGGTTGATTTACTCATTTTTTTCTCCTGCATGATTGTTTGTTTTGCAGCGCTATGATCACGGCATATCACAAGGCCCGCTGCTGGAGTCTCATGGTTGTTTGTTTTCTTCAGCGCTATGATCACGGCATATCACAAGGTCCGCTGCTGGAGTCTCATGGTTGTTTGTTTTCTTCAGCGCTATGATCACGGCATATCACAAGGTCCGCTGCTGGAGTCTCATGGTTGTTTGTTTTGCAGCGCTATGATCACGGCATATCACAAGGCCCGCTGCTGGAGTCTCATGGTTGTTTGTTTTGCAGCGCTATGATCACGGCATATCACAAGGCCCGCTGCTGGAGTCTCATGGTTGTTTGTTTTGCAGCGCTATGATCACGGCATATCACAAGGTCCGCTGCTGGAGTCTCATGGTTGTTTGTTTTCTTCAGCGCTATGATCACGGCATATCACAAGGTCCGCTGCTGGAGTCTCATGGTTGTTTGTTTTCTTCAGCGCTATGATCACGGCATATCACAAGGTCCGCTGCTGGAGTCTCATGGTTGTTTGTTTTCTTCAGCGCTATGATCACGGCATATCACAAGGTCCGCTGCTGGAGTCTCATGGTTGTTTGTTTTCTGCAGCGCTATGATCACGGCATATCACAAGGCCCGCTGCTGGAGTCTCATGGTTGTTTGTTTTGCAGCGCTATGATCACGGCATATCACAAGGCCCGCTGCTGGAGTCTCATGGTTGTTTGTTTTCTTCAGCGCTATGATCACGGCATATCACAAGGTCCGCTGCTGGAGTCTCATGGTTGTTTGTTTTCTTCAGCGCTATGATCACGGCATATCACAAGGTCCGCTGCTGGAGTCTCATGGTTGTTTGTTTTCTTCAGCGCTATGATCACGGCATATCACAAGGCCCGCTGCTGGAGTCTCATGGTTGTTTGTTTTCTTCAGCGCTATGATCACGGCATATCACAAGGCCCGCTGCTGGAGTCTCATGGTTGTTTGTTTTGCAGCGCTATGATCACGGCATATCACAAGGTCCGCTGCTGGAGTCTCATGGTTGTTTGTTTTGCAGCGCTATGATCACGGCATATCACAAGGTCCGCTGCTGGAGTCTCATGGTTGTTTGTTTTCTTCAGCGCTATGATCACGGCATATCACAAGGTCCGCTACTGGAGTCTCATGGTTGTTTGTTTTCTTCAGCGCTATGATCACGGCATATCACAAGGCCCGCTGCTGGAGTCTCATGGTTGTTTGTTTTCTTCAGCGCTATGATCACGGCATATCACAAGGTCCGCTGCTGGAGTCTCATGGTTGTTTGTTTTCTTCAGCGCTATGATCACGGCATATCACAAGGCCCGCTGCTGGAGTCTCATGGTTGTTTGTTTTCTTCAGCGCTATGATCACGGCATATCACAAAGTCCGCTGCTGGAGTCTCATGGTTGTTTGTTTTCTTCAGCGCTATGATCACGGCATATCACAAGGCCCGCTGCTGGAGTCTCATGGTTGTTTGTTTTGCAGCGCTATGATCACGGCATATCACAAGGTCCGCTGCTGGAGTCTCATGGTTGTTTGTTTTGCAGCGCTATGATCACGGCATATCACAAGGTCCGCTGCTGGAGTCTCATGGTTGTTTGTTTTCTTCAGCGCTATGATCACGGCATATCACAAGGCCCGCTGCTGGAGTCTCATGGTTGTTTGTTTTCTTCAGCGCTATGATCACGGCATATCACAAGGCCCGCTGCTGGAGTCTCATGGTTGTTTGTTTTCTTCAGCGCTATGATCACGGCATATCACAAGGCCCGCTGCTGGAGTCTCATGGTTGTTTGTTTTCTTCAGCGCTATGATCACGGCATATCACAAGGCCCGCTGCTGGAGTCTCATGGTTGTTTGTTTTCTTCAGCGCTATGATCACGGCATATCACAAGGCCCGCTGCTGGAGTCTCATGGTTGTTTGTTTTCTTCAGCGCTATGATCACGGCATATCACAAGGCCCGCTGCTGGAGTCTCATGGTTGTTTGTTTTCTTCAGCGCTATGATCACGGCATATCACAAGGTCCGCTGCTGGAGTCTCATGGTTGTTTGTTTTCTTCAGCGCTATGATCACGGCATATCACAAGGTCCGCTGCTGGAGTCTCATGGTTGTTTGTTTTCTTCAGCGCTATGATCACGGCATATCACAAGGTCCGCTGCTGGAGTCTCATGGTTGTTTGTTTTCTTCAGCGCTATGATCACGGCATATCACAAGGTCCGCTGCTGGAGTCTCATGGTTGTTTGTTTTGCAGCGCTATGATCACGGCATATCACAAGGTCCGCTGCTGGAGTCTCATGGTTGTTTGTTTTCTTCAGCGCTATGATCACGGCATATCACAAGGTCCGCTGCTGGAGTCTCATGGTTGTTTGTTTTCTTCAGCGCTATGATCACGGCATATCACAAGGCCCGCTGCTGGAGTCTCATGGTTGTTTGTTTTCTTCAGCGCTATGATCACGGCATATCACAAGGCCCGCTGCTGGAGTCTCATGGTTGTTTGTTTTCTTCAGCGCTATGATCACGGCATATCACAAGGCCCGCTGCTGGAGTCTCATGGTTGTTTGTTTTCTTCAGCGCTATGATCACGGCATATCACAAGGTCCGCTGCTGGAGTCTCATGGTTGTTTGTTTTCTTCAGCGCTATGATCACGGCATATCACAAGGCCCGCTGCTGGAGTCTCATGGTTGTTTGTTTTGCAGCGCTATGATCACGGCATATCACAAGGTCCGCTGCTGGAGTCTCATGGTTGTTTGTTTTCTTCAGCGCTATGATCACGGCATATCACAAGGCCCGCTGCTGGAGTCTCATGGTTGTTTGTTTTCTTCAGCGCTATGATCACGGCATATCACAAGGTCCGCTGCTGGAGTCTCATGGTTGTTTGTTTTCTTCAGCGCTATGATCACGGCATATCACAAGGCCCGCTACTGGAGTCTCATGGTTGTTTGTTTTGCAGCGCTATGATCACGGCATATCACAAGGTCCGCTGCTGGAGTCTCATGGTTGTTTGTTTTGCAGCGCTATGATCACGGCATATCACAAGGTCCGCTGCTGGAGTCTCATGGTTGTTTGTTTTCTTCAGCGCTATGATCACGGCATATCACAAGGCCCGCTGCTGGAGTCTCATGGTTGTTTGTTTTCTTCAGCGCTATGATCACGGCATATCACAAGGCCCGCTGCTGGAGTCTCATGGTTGTTTGTTTTCTTCAGCGCTATGATCACGGCATATCACAAGGCCCGCTGCTGGAGTCTCATGGTTGTTTGTTTTCTTCAGCGCTATGATCACGGCATATCACAAGGCCCGCTGCTGGAGTCTCATGGTTGTTTGTTTTCTTCAGCGCTATGATCACGGCATATCACAAGGCCCGCTGCTGGAGTCTCATGGTTGTTTGTTTTCTTCAGCGCTATGATCACGGCATATCACAAGGCCCGCTGCTGGAGTCTCATGGTTGTTTGTTTTCTTCAGCGCTATGATCACGGCATATCACAAGGTCCTCTGCTGGAGTCTCATGGTTGTTTGTTTTCTTCAGCGCTATGATCACGGCATATCACAAGGTCCGCTGCTGGAGTCTCATGGTTGTTTGTTTTCTTCAGCGCTATGATCACGGCATATCACAAGGTCCGCTGCTGGAGTCTCATGGTTGTTTGTTTTCTTCAGCGCTATGATCACGGCATATCACAAGGTCCGCTGCTGGAGTCTCATGGTTGTTTGTTTTGCAGCGCTATGATCACGGCATATCACAAGGTCCGCTGCTGGAGTCTCATGGTTGTTTGTTTTCTTCAGCGCTATGATCACGGCATATCACAAGGTCCGCTGCTGGAGTCTCATGGTTGTTTGTTTTCTTCAGCGCTATGATCACGGCATATCACAAGGCCCGCTGCTGGAGTCTCATGGTTGTTTGTTTTCTTCAGCGCTATGATCACGGCATATCACAAGGCCCGCTGCTGGAGTCTCATGGTTGTTTGTTTTCTTCAGCGCTATGATCACGGCATATCACAAGGCCCGCTGCTGGAGTCTCATGGTTGTTTGTTTTCTTCAGCGCTATGATCACGGCATATCACAAGGTCCGCTGCTGGAGTCTCATGGTTGTTTGTTTTCTTCAGCGCTATGATCACGGCATATCACAAGGCCCGCTGCTGGAGTCTCATGGTTGTTTGTTTTGCAGCGCTATGATCACGGCATATCACAAGGTCCGCTGCTGGAGTCTCATGGTTGTTTGTTTTCTTCAGCGCTATGATCACGGCATATCACAAGGCCCGCTGCTGGAGTCTCATGGTTGTTTGTTTTGCAGCGCTATGATCACGGCATATCACAAGGTCCGCTGCTGGAGTCTCATGGTTGTTTGTTTTCTTCAGCGCTATGATCACGGCATATCACAAGGCCCGCTGCTGGAGTCTCATGGTTGTTTGTTTTCTTCAGCGCTATGATCACGGCATATCACAAGGTCCGCTACTGGAGTCTCATGGTTGTTTGTTTTGCAGCGCTATGATCACGGCATATCACAAGGTCCGCTGCTGGAGTCTCATGGTTGTTTGTTTTCTTCAGCGCTATGATCACGGCATATCACAAGGTCCGCTGCT
Organism: Chirona hameri; assembly: GCA_036785665.1. Classification (NCBI taxonomy): domain Eukaryota; kingdom Metazoa; phylum Arthropoda; class Thecostraca; order Balanomorpha; family Balanidae; genus Chirona; species Chirona hameri. Next base: position 120,500 of record JAXIVJ010000733.1, on the reverse strand, counting down.
GGAGTCTCATGGTTGTTTGTTTTCTTCAGCGCTATGATCACGGCATATCACAAGGTCCGCTGCTGGAGTCTCATGGTTGTTTGTTTTCTTCAGCGCTATGATCACGGCATATCACAAGGCCCGCTGCTGTAGTCTCATGGTTGTTTGTTTTGCAGCGCTATGATCACGGCATATCACAAGGCCCGCTGCTGGAGTCTCATGGTTGTTTGTTTTGCAGCGCTATGATCACGGCATATCACAAGGCCCGCTGCTGGAGTCTCATGGTTGTTTGTTTTCTTCAGCGCTATGATCACGGCATATCACAAGGTCCGCTGCTGGAGTCTCATGGTTGTTTGTTTTCTTCAGCGCCATGATCACGGCATATCACAAGGTCCGCTGCTGGAGTCTCATGGTTGTTTGTTTTCTTCAGCGCTATGATCACGGCATATCACAAGGTCCGCTGCTGGAGTCTCATGGTTGTTTGTTTTCTTCAGCGCTATGATCACGGCATATCACAAGGCCCGCTGCTGGAGTCTCATGGTTGTTTGTTTTGCAGCGCTATGATCACGGCATATCACAAGGTCCGCTGCTGGAGTCTCATGGTTGTTTGTTTTCTTCAGCGCTATGATCACGGCATATCACAAGGTCCGCTGCTGGAGTCTCATGGTTGTTTGTTTTCTTCAGCGCTATGATCACGGCATATCACAAGGTCCGCTGCTGAAGTCTCATGGTTGTTTGTTTTCTTCAGCGCTATGATCACGGCATATCACAAGGTCCGCTGCTGGAGTCTCATGGTTGTTTGTTTTCTTCAGCGCTATGATCACGGCATATCACAAGGTCCGCTGCTGGAGTCTCATGGTTGTTTGTTTTGCAGCGCTATGATCACGGCATATCACAAGGTCCGCTGCTGGAGTCTCATGGTTGTTTGTTTTCTTCAGCGCTATGATCACGGCATATCACAAGGTCCGCTGCTGGAGTCTCATGGTTGTTTGTTTTCTTCAGCGCTATGATCACGGCATATCACAAGGCCCGCTGCTGGAGTCTCATGGTTGTTTGTTTTCTTCAGCGCTATGATCACGGCATATCACAAGGCCCGCTGCTGGAGTCTCATGGTTGTTTGTTTTGCAGCGCTATGATCACGGCATATCACAAGGTCCGCTGCTGGAGTCTCATGGTTGTTTGTTTTGCAGCGCTATGATCACGGCATATCACAAGGTCCGCTGCTGGAGTCTCATGGTTGTTTGTTTTCTTCAGCGCTATGATCACGGCATATCACAAGGCCCGCTGCTGGAGTCTCATGGTTGTTTGTTTTGCAGCGCTATGATCACGGCATATCACAAGGTCCGCTGCTGGAGTCTCATGGTTGTTTGTTTTGCAGCGCTATGATCACGGCATATCACAAGGTCCGCTGCTGGAGTCTCATGGTTGTTTGTTTTCTTCAGCGCTATGATCACGGCATATCACAAGGCCCGCTGCTGGAGTCTCATGGTTGTTTGTTTTCTTCAGCGCTATGATCACGGCATATCACAAGGCCCGCTGCTGGAGTCTCATGGTTGTTTGTTTTGCAGCGCTATGATCACGGCATATCACAAGGTCCGCTGCTGGAGTCTCATGGTTGTTTGTTTTCTTCAGCGCTATGATCACGGCATATCACAAGGCCCGCTGCTGGAGTCTCATGGTTGTTTGTTTTGCAGCGCTATGATCACGGCATATCACAAGGTCCGCTGCTGGAGTCTCATGGTTGTTTGTTTTCTTCAGCGCTATGATCACGGCATATCACAAGGTCCGCTGCTGGAGTCTCATGGTTGTTTGTTTTCTTCAGCGCTATGATCACGGCATATCACAAGGCCCGCTGCTGGAGTCTCATGGTTGTTTGTTTTCTTCAGCGCTATGATCACGGCATATCACAAGGTCCGCTGCTGGAGTCTCATGGTTGTTTGTTTTCTTCAGCGCTATGATCACGGCATATCACAAGGTCCGCTGCTGGAGTCTCATGGTTGTTTGTTTTCTTCAGCGCTATGATCACGGCATATCACAAGGCCCGCTGCTGGAGTCTCATGGTTGTTTGTTTTGCAGCGCTATGATCACGGCATATCACAAGGTCCGCTGCTGGAGTCTCATGGTTGTTTGTTTTCTTCAGCGCTATGATCACGGCATATCACAAGGCCCGCTGCTGGAGTCTCATGGTGGCTCGACCTTCTGCGCAGTCGCAACACTCAGTTTGATGGGAGAGCTCGACACGACGCTCACCGAAGAACAGGTATGCTCGGTAGTCTGTGTGCAGTAGGCAACGCTACCGTTTCACATTTTTTATCCGGACCTCTGAGAGACCATAGATGATTGGCTTCAGTGCAATCATTCTACGACCAAGAAATCATGCTGTAACTAACTAATCATGCTGTAACTATAACCATGTATTTAACCAGCGAGCTGTTTTCATGAATGGTAAGCCTGATGTCATGCTGTGTGCCCGGCGGTATGTTAGCGATGTTATGCTGTTTGTGGCGATGTTTGCTGTTTGTGGCGATGTTTGCTGTTTGTGGCGATGTTATGCTGTGCGCCCGGCGGTATGTTAGCGATGCTATGCTGTTTGTGGCGATGTTATGCTGTGTGTGGCGATGTTATGCTGTTTGTGGCGATGTTTGCTGTTTGTGGCGATGTTATGCTGTTTGTGGCGATGTTATGCTGTTTGTGGCGATGTTATGCTGTTTGTGGCGATGTTTGCTGTTTGTGGCGATGTTATGCTGTTTGTGGCGATGTTATGCTGTTTGTGGCGATGTTATGCTGTTTGTGGCGATGGTATGCTGTTTGTGGCGATGTTTGCCGTTTGTGGCGATGTTATGCTGTGCGCCCGGCGGTATGTTAGCGATGTTATGCTGTTTGTGGCGATGTTTGCTGTTTGCGGCGATGTTTGCTGTTTGTGGCGATGTTTGCTGTTTGTGGCGATGTTATGCTGTTTGTGGCGATGGTATGTTAGCGATGCTATGCTGTTTGTGGCGATGTTTGCTGTTTGTGGCGATGTTATGCTGTTTGTGGCGATGTTTTGCTGTTTGTGTCGATGTTATGCTGTTTGTGGCGATGTTTGCTGCTTGTGGCGATGTTATGCTGTTTGTGGCGATGTTATGCTGTGCGCCAGGCGGTATGTTAGCGATGCTATGCTGTTTGTGGCGATGTTTGCATAACTTTGTTTGTCGTTCTGTCCGGTAGCGGGAGGGCGTCGTGTTCTGGTGCCTCAGCCGACAGTGCCAGGGCTTCAACGGGCGGCCGAACAAACAGGAGGACTCGTGTTACACTTTCTGGATCGGAGCCACGCTGCAGGTAATCTGCTGCGATTCTGTTTCGGTGTCCGTGGGAAGTGTTCACCCGAGCCCCGAGTGTAAAGAACATAACCTGAGTAGTAGTTACAACCAGAATATTAGTTGGCTGCTTACTTCCACTGTTTCGTTCGGGGTAGCTACCGTTCATATCCCGTGTCGGTAGTGAATATCTGGAGCAGACAGACTGTTCAGCGATCGCATCTCGGCTGGGAACTGGCTTCTCGTGACCTCTGACCTGTGCCCTCCTGACCCGGTCAGCTGCTGGGCGCGTACCAGTTAGTGCAGACGGACCCGCTGCGGGAGTTTGTGTACTCTACACAGGACCCGATCACCGGCGGTCTGTCAAAGTGGCCCGGCCACGGCGCCGACCCGCTCCACACCTACCTCGGTAAGCAGCCGCCGCAGTGTTCACCTACCTCGGTAGCTGCCGCCACACAGTGTTCACCTACCTCGGTAGCTGCCGCCGCAGTGTTCACCTACCTCGGTAAGCTGCCGCCACACAGTGTTCACCTACCTCGGTAAGCTGCCGCCGCAGTGTTCACCTACCTCGGTAGCTGCCGCCGCAGTGTTCACCTACCTCGGTAAGCTGCCCCCGCAGTGTTCACCTACCTCGGTAGCTGCCGCCACACAGTGTTCACCTACCTCGGTAGCTGCCGCCACACAGTGCAGTGTTCACCTACCTCGGTAGCTGCCCCCGCAGTGTTCACCTACCTCGGTAAGCAGCCGCCACACAGTGCAGTGTTCACCTACCTCGGTAGCTGCCGCCGCAGTGTTCACCTACCTCGGTAAGCAGCCGCCACACAGTGCAGTGTTCACCTACCTCGGTAGCTGCCGCCACACAGTGTTCACCTACCTCGGTAACTGCCGCCACACAGTGTTCACCTACCTCGGTAAGCTGCCGCCGCAGTGTTCACCTACCTCGGTAGCTGCCGCCACACAGTGTTCACCTACCTCGGTAGCTGCCGCCACACAGTGCAGTGTTCACCTACCTCGGTAGCTGCCGCCACACAGTGTTCACCTACCTCGGTAGCTGCCGCCACACAGTGTTCACCTACCTCGGTAAGCTGCCGCCGCAGTGTTCACCTACCTCGGTAGCTGCCGCCACACAGTGTTCACCTACCTCGGTAAGCTGCCGCCGCAGTGTTCACCTACCTCGGTAGCTGCCGCCACACAGTGTTCACCTACCTCGGTAAGCAGCCGCCACACAGTGCAGTGTTCACCTACCTCGGTAGCTGCCGCCACACAGTGTTCACCTACCTCGGTAGCTGCCGCCACACAGTGTTCACCTACCTCGGTAGCTGCCGCCACACAGTGTTCACCTACCTCGGTAGCTGCCGCCACACAGTGTTCACCTACCTCGGTAGCTGCCGCCACACAGTGTTCACCTACCTCGGTAAGCAGCCGCCACACAGTGTTCACCTACCTCGGTAAGCTGCCGCCGCAGTGTTCACCTACCTCGGTAGCTGCCGCCGCACAGTGTTCACCTACCTCGGTAGCTGCCGCCACACAGTGCAGTGTTCACCTACCTCGGTAGCTGCCGCCGCAGTGTTCACCTACCTCGGTAAGCAGCCGCCACACAGTGCAGTGTTCACCTACCTCGGTAGCTGCCGCCACACAGTGTTCACCTACCTCGGTAGCTGCCGCCACACAGTGTTCACCTACCTCGGTAGCTGCCGCCACACAGTGTTCACCTACCTCGGTAGCTGCCGCCACACAGTGTTCACCTACCTCGGTAAGCTGCCGCCGCAGTGTTCACCTACCTCGGTAAGCAGCCGCCACACAGTGCAGTGTTCACCTACCTCGGTAGCTGCCGCCACACAGTGTTCACCTACCTCGGTAGCTGCCGCCACACAGTGTTCACCTACCTCGGTAGCTGCCGCCACACAGTGTTCACCTACCTCGGTAAGCAGCCGCCACACAGTGTTCACCTACCTCGGTAGCTGCCGCCACACAGTGTTCACCTACCTCGGTAGCTGCCGCCACACAGTGTTCACCTACCTCGGTAGCTGCCGCCACACAGTGTTCACCTACCTCGGTAGCTGCCGCCACACAGTGTTCACCTACCTCGGTAAGCTGCCGCCGCAGTGTTCACCTACCTCGGTAGCTGCCGCCACACAGTGTTCACCTACCTCGGTAGCTGCCGCCACACAGTGTTCACCTACCTCGGTAAGCTGCCGCCGCAGTGTTCACCTACCTCGGTAGCTGCCGCCACACAGTGCAGTGTTCACCTACCTCGGTAGCTGCCGCCACACAGTGTTCACCTACCTCGGTAGCTGCCGACACACAGTGTTCACCTACCTCGGTAGCTGCCGCCACACAGTGTTCACCTACCTCGGTAGCTGCCGCCACACAGTGTTCACCTACCTCGGTAGCTGCCGCCACACAGTGTTCACCTACCTCGGTAGCTGCCGCCACACAGTGTTCACCTACCTCGGTAGCTGCCGCCACACAGTGTTCACCTACCTCGGTAAGCTGCCGCCGCAGTGTTCACCTACCTCGGTAGCTGCCGCCACACAGTGCAGTGTTCACCTACCTCGGTAGCTGCCGCCACACAGTGTTCACCTACCTCGGTAGCTGCCGCCACACAGTGTTCACCTACCTCGGTAGCTGCCGCCACACAGTGTTCACCTACCTCGGTAGCTGCCGCCACACAGTGCAGTGTTCACCTACCTCGGTAGCTGCCGCCGCAGTGTTCACCTACCTCGGTAGCTGCCGCCACACAGTGTTCACCTACCTCGGTAGCTGCCGCCACAGTGCAGTGTTCACCTACCTCGGTAGCTGCCGCCGCAGTGTTCACCTACCTCGGTAGCTGCCGCCACACAGTGCAGTGTTCACCTACCTCGGTAGCTGCCGCCACACAGTGTTCACCTACCTCGGTAGCTGCCGACACACAGTGTTCACCTACCTCGGTAGCTGCCGCCACACAGTGTTCACCTACCTCGGTAGCTGCCGCCACACAGTGTTCACCTACCTCGGTAGCTGCCGCCACACAGTGTTCACCTACCTCGGTAGCTGCCGCCACACAGTGTTCACCTACCTCGGTAGCTGCCGCCACACAGTGTTCACCTACCTCGGTAAGCTGCCGCCGCAGTGTTCACCTACCTCGGTAGCTGCCGCCACACAGTGCAGTGTTCACCTACCTCGGTAGCTGCCGCCACACAGTGTTCACCTACCTCGGTAGCTGCCGCCACACAGTGTTCACCTACCTCGGTAGCTGCCGCCACACAGTGTTCACCTACCTCGGTAGCTGCCGCCACACAGTGCAGTGTTCACCTACCTCGGTAGCTGCCGCCGCAGTGTTCACCTACCTCGGTAGCTGCCGCCACACAGTGTTCACCTACCTCGGTAGCTGCCGCCACACAGTGTTCACCTACCTCGGTAGCTGCCGCCGCAGTGTTCACCTACCTCGGTAGCTGCCGCCACACAGTGTTCACCTACCTCGGTAAGCAGCCGCCACACAGTGCAGTGTTCACCTACCTCGGTAAGCTGCCGCCACAGTGTTCACCTACCTCGGTAAGCAGCCGCCACACAGTGCAGTGTTCACCTACCTCGGTAGCTGCCGCCACACAGTGTTCACCTACCTCGGTAAGCTTGGGCTTGCACGTGCACAGGCACACCCAGTGTTGGATTTTACGTTTCATGACCAGGTTCCGGAGAGTAAAAATCCATAGTTGGAGAGTAATATTGTATTGTTAGGAAAATTAATATTTCCATTTTTTGACAAATTATTTTACCATCAGTAAGATCAAGTGAAAAGAGAACAAATTTCTAGAAAAAGGAAGAGAGCAAAATTCTTTGGACCCCAAAAGTCCAGAAAATGGGACAAAATTCCAAGGCTGTGCACACCTACCTGGGTAAGCTGAGGTCACCTGGCGTAACTGGCGCCGGGACACGTGTAGCCTGTGCGCTGAGGCTGGTGGATGGCAGGAGTTCCAGCGCGTGGAAGTAGAAGGCAGCGGGGGAGCACACTAGCCGCGAGGGCCTCTTATGCAGCGACCAGCCGGATATTGCATTTTTCTTCTTGGTATGGCATGCCTAAGTGATGGTGGTGTTTACCTCGCGAGGCTACACACGCGTGCTCCATGCCATCAATTGACTTGGCACGATCGGTTGTTCTTTGGCGCGCTGACTTGCGTCCTATTTCCGAACTGCCGTGTAACCGTACTCTGTGTATCTGCAGGCATATCGGGCCTCTGCCTGGCTGGCCAGCAGGGTCTGAAGCCGATCCATCCGGCGCTCAACATCTCCACCGACACCGTGGCGGCGCTGCGACACGTGCAGGCGCGCTGGCGTGACCTGCCGCCGGTCAAGGTCGCCGACTGACCGCCAGCCACGTGACTGCGGTGCGTTCAGACGCCGCGCGGGACATTGTATTGCGGAGCGACTGGTATTGTCAATACGACACGGCTTTTGTTATGGAGACATTCGACTGAACAGCGAACACTGCTCCCTGTGGTGAGTGGTGCGGCTATGTCCCGGGTAGCGCCATATCGAGACTTGTGATCAGTGTGGTGGAGGAAGACTGCCAAAAATCACTGTATTGTATTAGTTGGACACTATGCGATTTATCGCACTTAGTCATTTAGCATATGCTCACAAGATGCATCGAACGCTTTGCAAACAAGGCGTCCTTAGCACTGTTGTTGGTTGTGATTGTGTTCGTGATTGTGTGATGTGTGAATGCTAGCAATGATCGGAGACTTTTCCATCCAGTCAAACAAATCAAATTAGTCTAATCAAATTTCCGCGGGCGACTTTATGGCCGATTGTTACCATTGTGATGTGGCGCGAATGCTTGTTTTGTATGTTTGTCGTATGCTGCTCTTCATATTGCATGTCGTTTTATAAGAAGTTTGGGAAAATGAACTAATCACTTCTTTGGCTTCCGTTCTGTACCAGGCACGGTCGACCGAAAATCGCCTCACCTCTCTGATGCAACGAGCAAAAAAGTGGACAAACATGTATTGGCGAGCTACCGCATAGCGTCAGGTCCCAGTATCACTTATCAGGGCACTCCCCACGTCACGATCACCAGCATAACAACTGATTGTAAACAGGCACACTGTCTAGTGAGGTACATCTGACAGCAGCGGCAGTCCGGCTGTGGAATATGCCGGGCGGTAAAATATCCCTCCGCCCCGCGGCCGGGCTCGCCGCTACTGGCGACATCTGGCGACATCAGGACCCCATCCTCTGCCGAATGCCGCCGTACGTGGTCAGCAGCCGGCGGAAGTCCTGGTAGGTGAGCGGCCGGCGTGCGGGCGCGTCCAGCACCTCCGTCAGCCGCAGCTGCCAGGGCAGGTAGCCGAGTAGTGCGCGCACCGGACCGAGCTTCAGTGCCAGTGCCGGGTCTGGCCAGCAGCGCGCCGCGCGCAGCTCGCCACCGAACATGTGCCGGTCGATCGAGTCGGCGTGGCGCGCGCCGGCGGCCACCTCCCCGCAGAGCCGGCGCGCAGCGGCCACCATGTCGCCGACGCCGTCCGGCTCCCAGAGCAGCGCCACCGTCACCCAGTACTGCTGCCCGTCCCCGCCGGCGGAGCCGTTCGCGGCGGGATCGGCCGTCAGCCCACCCTCGGCACCGTCCAGGAACGTGACGGTGGCGGGCGTGGCGCCGAACAGCGCCTGCCGCCGCCGCTCAAGCCGCGGCCGCAGCTGCGTCTCTGCGCCGGCCCGCACGTGACCATTGCGGTCGTACAGACTGACGTGGTGGATGCCGTAGGCCATGCTCCAGAGAATGATGTCAGCTAGAGACCGCCAGCAGATGTCATGCTCCACTACAATGACTCCCAGGTGCTCAGGCCGCTTCTCCAGCTGCCGCCCATCGCCACAGATGTTAGGCAGAGGCGGAGTGACTGGGCCCTGGGAGAACTGCTGCACAAGCTTCTGCAGTGCCTGATACACCAGCTCTATACAGGTGACCAGCAGGTGCAGGAGCTTCAGCAACAGCCTGTATGTCAGCTGCTTTACTTTGTTGTCTGGCTTTGGTTCAGTGGTTACATGGGATGATGCATCGTTTTGATCCATCTTGAATGAACTGAAAAGCAGAACAGAAAGCTATGTGACAGATATTCAGTTGCAAACTGTTGACCCTTAATTTCATGACACATAGGTTGAACAACTGGCATGATGTATGAGTGAGATGTCTGAGGGTACACTTATATGGTAAACAATTGTAATGCCAGAGTCCCAGGGTTGGCATAGTGTTTGCTCATTGGCCAGTTTTGCCCGGTTAAAACCAAGGTTTAACCCGCCATTGACGGGGGGGGGGGGGCGTTTAACGTTCCCCCTGATCTTTCGTAATAGCTCAAAACCAATGGCGCTATCAACGTGAAACATCGGGTACCTTCTTCTACATCGATTGCACCGTCTTTTGTGCAAAAATAAAAGCATTTTCGTCGGAGAAGTTATAGCGAATTTAGTGACGTTACTACACACGAGTTTTACACACAAAAAACTGCTAAATTTTAACAGACTGTACAAATGCCATATTTTGAGCCACATGCAATCCAAAAACGTCAAAAGATAGCAAATGGGAAGGGCTATCTCCGACATGGCTATCTCCGATTTGTCAAAAAAAATTGACTCCAAAAATGCAGCACAAAGAAATGTCCACAATTTGTTTTTCTCAAAGATATAACAAACGGAATATATGTATGTCAGAGAACTACATATGAGAAACTACCATGCCAAATTTCAAAATGATATAATTTATGAGTTATGACAGACTTATGACATCTAAAGACATCTGCGCATAAAGCGCAGGGTAACTCATGACGTCATATTTTGAAATGACGTTTTTTGCTTTTATTGACCAGATACAGACAAATAAATACCAGCACTGTATTTCCGAGACAAAATTGGTCTAGAAACATGTTTTTATTTATTTAGATTTATCAATTTCAAATTTTGACCTTCAGTGATCTGAACTTGACCTAAACTTGACACTAACTTCACGTAAATGAAGTCAGGTGGTAAAATGACTATCACTATCGAATTGTATGTGGAAAACAACCCATAACACATGTGTTGCATGACTCGTAGATATTTTGCGCATAGTGACCTTTTGTGACCTGACCTTGACCTACCTTTGCCAACGATCTCACTTTAGCTCATGCGGGATGTGCATCATACATTTGACAGCACTTTGGATGATCATGGTCGTAATCGAAGGCTTTGGATGGAAAGTATGGCCCATAAACTCAAATACATCGATTTTGACCTGACCGTGACCTGACATTTGACCTCACTTTAACATTTTTTAGTATGCTTTAGATTGGTCTCATTGAGAGATTTCGAATGCCGTCTTGCGAGTCTCGCTGTGATCATTGGTTCGGAAGATAACCAGAGGGGCGTTTAACGCCCGCCCCAGTTAAAGGAAATAGTTCACCTTCGGAGTTTTTTCCAGAACACGATTTTATTATATGTTTTAATACAGTTTCTTTTTTTTCTGTTTAAAAATGGTCCTACATCGCGTCAATTCAGGACAGAAGGTTGTAAATTATTGATTGTATGGTGTGCGTTATTGGTCTGCGCATGCTCCATGGCAGTGCTGGCACTTTCAGACGGTACGGTACATCATATATGCGCCGTATTCCTTCGCCAAAAGTCAAATATCTTCGGCTGGAGAGTCTTTTCAGCCAAGAAAAGTTCCAGATAAGGATTTCTCAACACGGGCTACAAAACTGCTATTTCAGTTCAAAACCCATGTTGAAGGTGAACTATTTCCTTTAATAGTGTTCTGCTGAGACCCCAGTCAATGCCGGGTTAAAGGAAATAGTTCACCTTGGAACATTTTTTCCAAACACAATTTGATTATATTTTGAAATACAATATATTTTTATATTGTCAAAAATTTCCATACATCGCGCCGATTCAGGACAGAAGGTCGTAAATTATTCATTTTATCAAAACTATATACATACTCTCTGAGTCAGAGTCCTGACATCACGCGAATGAAGAAAACAAATGTTCAGCCAATCAGATTCGAAAGTAGTCGCGTAAGGATAGACTCGCATTAGAGAAGTGCCAACCGGCGGCCGGGCGGTTCGCTTGCTAGCACCAGCTGCAAGCTGATTGGCTGATGGTATAGCCTCTGCCCAGGCTACCGACACTACCGGCTACCGGCATTATTTCGTCAGCACCGCATTCCTTCGCCAAAAAATCAAATATATTCGGCTGGAGTCTTTTCAGTCAAGAAAACTTGAAATAGCAGGTTTGTAGCCCGTGTTGAGAAATCTCTATCTGCAACTTTTCTTGGCTGAAAAGACTCTCCAGCCGAAGATATTTGACTTGTTGGCGAAGGAATTCGGCGCATATACGATATACCGTACCGTCTGAAAGTACATGGAGTGCACTGCATGGAGCATGCGCAGACCAATAACGCACACCATTCAATTAATAATTTACGACCTGTCTTGAATTGGCGCGATGTAGGACCATTTTTGAAAAGAAAAAAAGAAACTGTATTCAAAAATATAATAAAATCGTGTTCTGATCAATTTTCCGAAGGTGAACTATTTCCTTTAAACCGGGCGGCTAAAATTAGTTGGGCAAAACTTACTGCTAGGGGGGGGGGGGGGGGGGGGGGGGCAAAACTATTTGGCTTCAAGGATCAATTTACAGAAGTAGATAGGTAAAACTGTATTAAAAAACGAAATTATGGAAACTAAATGCAGCTTCGGTGTCACTGAGTCACCCGTCGTCCGTCCGTGTCCAGTTATGCGGACCGTGTCCAGTTATGTCGGGCACGTAAAAACTTCGCTTATAAATTCTGTCGGACGCCAGGAATTGCTTGATCGGGTGGTGGGGCCAGGGCCTGCGCAACAATTTATGCTTAGCGCGGGCCTGACCTTTGCAATCCATCAATTAAAAACCATTCAGACTAAATTTATTTAAAAACACTTTGAAAGGTGATTCTCCAGTTGTGAAACCCCCATTTTGCCCACCAACTTTTTGGAACAGCTCCAGCTATGAGCTTTGAGCTAATATGTGAGACTGGTGGCACCAATAACAGCTCATACTACACAGTCTGTATCATTGTCGTTTCTGGGCCTTCTTTGCCAAAACCCATGCATTTCCTCCAAAAAAGGAATTCATGCCATACAGACATGTGCCTGGATTCCATGATCCAGCTGATCTCTGGATGTGTCCCAGGATCCACATGGGACCCCAGATGCAGGTACATAATAAACTGAGGGGTCCACAAAGATTCCAGATCTTGATATATTTTAAGACAAGGGATCCACAAATATCCCAGATCCTGAAGTATTTTATGCTGAGGGATCCACTGGGATCCAAGATCTTCATGCATTTCATGCTGAGGGATCCATTGGGATCCCAGATTCAACTTTGGGATCTAGGCACTAGTCTGATACCATATGTTATTCCACTAATTCCATTAATTGCCTGAACATGGGTTCAAGCCCAGTTGATGCCAACTGTTTGAATGACTCGTGGTTCAAACATATCAGAACAATTTTATATTGTTGTGTTCTTAGCAGTGACCATGATACTGCTTAAGGCCTATCATTAATCCTTAGTACTGCATTAGGCATAACAACCTACATATTTCAGACAATCTGTCTCCTCTTTTTGTGACGGCGTTGGAAATAAGTGTGATTGGAAAATGCAATTTTGCATATATTGTCTCAGCTATTCTACTATTTTTCTTTGCAATCTAGGCTTTGATAATTTTAATTTGGTTTTGTTCTATGGATAAAATGAATGCTCAAATTGGTAAAAACATGTTTAAAACCTGAAATCGGAAACTGAAAACACATATTTTAATTTTGACCAGTTTTGGCCATTTTCACCACTTTCTCCTGGGAGAAAATTGCCAAAACCTAGCTTTTCCCTAAGTCCAGGGCAAACCTTTTTACCCGGGAAAATGCCACCCTGTGCCAGACACATCCTAACACCAGACTTCTCATGCTATTTAGCAATGTAGATAATACTGACACACTGAAAAACGACACTAGCATGCAAAGTATGGTATTAGGACATGTCCAGCATTATCGTTGTTTGCCCTACCCATGCCTATTAGCCCATTCACACAAACTTCATTAAAAGCAATACGCCAGCACCCAGCACACCTTGATAAGAGTATATATCGCCTTGGATAAGCCTATACAATTGCAAATGACATGACAAATATCAGTTCAATGCTTCCACATTTTTGTGTCTAATTTATGTCCTTCCGCAGTTATTAACCCAACGAGCAATGCAAATTGAAACAGAACTGCAATTTCATAATATCACGCCCGGCACATAATTACACCACAATAGAAAATAACAAAATAACAATGGGCACCAAGGCCGTATAAGAGAGGTAGAGACAAGGCTATAGAACAAAGGTAGTCATCCGAGGATTTTAGTGCTCCAATCATTAACATTAGCGTGACGTCACTGGTGCTCTGGTCCGACCCGGCTGTCGCCGACGCGGCTCGGTGCGGCGCGAATATTTCGAACGGGATACGGGTAGTTACGCCTAAGGTGCGATTCTATTTAATATTACGTTTACCGCGGATAATTTTCCCTCCCTTAATTCATGCTGAGGGCGAGAAGTCCATACGCTGCCCCGCCCCCGGTTTGTGTGATGGGCGACTGGCGAGACGGCCATACACTGCACCGGTCTGACTGAGGGCGAGACGGCCACACGCTGCCCCGGTCTGGCTGAGGGGCGAGACGGCCATATGCTGCACCGGTCCGGCTGAGGGTCGAGACGGCTGTACGCTGCGCCGGTCCGGCTGAGGGATGAGACGGCCGTACGCTGCCCCGGTCCCGCTGATTGGCGAGACGGCCGTTCGCTGCCCCGGTCTGGCTGAGGGGTGAGACGGCCATACGCGGCCCCGGTCTGACTGAAGGGCGAGACGGGCATACGCTGCACCGGTCCGGCTGAGGGGCGAGACGGTCACACGCTGCCCCGGTCTGGCTGAGGGGCGAGACGGCCATATGCTGCACCGGTCCGGCTGAGGGGCCAGACGGCCGGACGTTACCCCGGTCCTGCTGATGAGTGAGACGGCCGTACGCTGCCCAGGTCCGGCTGATGAGCGAGCCGGCCACTCGCTGTCCCAGTCCAACTGGGGGGTGAGACGGCCATACCCTCCCTCAGCCTCCGTTTTGCTGAGGGGGAGACGGCCTTACGCTGCCCTGGTCTGGCTGAGGGGCGAGACAGACATACGCTGCCCCGGCCCGGCTGAGGGGCGAGACGGCCATACGCTTCTTTGGTCTGGCTGAAGGGTGAGACGGCCATACGTTGTACTTGGAAATGTTGAAAATGACATTGTTTTGGCTTAATGTTAAAGATATCCTAAAAAACTTTAAAAAACAAAATATTTCAAAATATATGCTTGCAACATAACTTACTTATCTAACGGCCATGACTTCAAATTGCCGCTCTCATCAACACCCGTCAAAAGACTGCAAAACGCTCCAAAGTGCAGCTGCGGCAACGGGGCTGGCCAGTGGCCACGACTGGACACAGCACTAGCGACGTCATCTCTACTGCTAAGCCGATCGGCAGCCGATACATGGAGAATCCCGGGATGACATCCACTCCCTGATGGGCACATACACGTCGTAGGTCGTCATCTTTTGTCTCTCGTCCTCCATGATTGTAGTCATTTGTAGCAAGGGCAAACTCAGGTACTTGTGTTAAGATTTTCTGTCATACACAACTGAAAAAGGTGTCAGAATATCTTGAGATAAAATATTTGTTCTAAATTAATTACATTAGAATCACATTGACATACATACGGTGACGACTTATTTGAATACAAAGCTTGGCTTGGTACCCCACCTGAAATTATGTTACATCCGCTTATGATACCAGACAACACAGTCCCTCCCCTACCACATCCAAAGTAGTAGATCAGCTGATTGCTATAGCTCTCTTTCATTTTATCGGGGAATAATTTATTCCATCACTAGTTTTTTGAGCCTTTGTACCAAAAATACTCACTTTGTACTACTCTGGAATTTGTACCAAAACTACTCACCTAGTATCAAACTTTACTCAGTCTATACCTTTTTCCTGCCAAATACCTAGTTCATGTGGTTGCCAGATGCCGACGCTCAGTTTGAACCAATATGTGCTCAATTTGTACCTTTTACGCTACTCTGACTCCCGAACCCTTGTCTTAACGTGTCTGACCTAAGTTCAGCGTCCAAATTCCCGACTATTTTTGCCAAGCAAAATTTCTTCGTTAATTTCCGAACACGCCTCGAACCCAAAGAGTTATAGAAGTCTCACGGGTCGCCACCGGCTGTCCAATGGCACTAGTCTCCATGGGTGGATAATTGCCCAAATGCCAGGGGGTGCTTTTCATCGGGTGACTGAACCTTTCATTTGTTTTTAGTCAACCATTTACCGGAAAATGAGTAAAATGAGTTAGAAGACTAGTTTATACTCTCTTGGAGCACCGTCTATTCGCATAAGATATGATTTTATAAGGGGTTTACACAGGTTTCTTGTCAATTTGAGGGGGTGCTTTTGGTAGTGAGGGTGCTCAGGGGGTGCTCGCGCACCCCCAAAACCCCTAATTCTCCACCCCTGCTAGTCTCCCACTTGTTGCATTCGCTAGCCGTAGGTACTTCCGTACTCCGGTTCATGAGGGTCGAGTAGTCTTGTGTTCTGCAAACGCAACCGCTCTGCGAATCGTGGGTTCCGTAGCAGTGCAATGCTATTACATTAAGCTGAGCTACTGACGTCCAAAGTCACTAACAACCTAAACTGGTAGTTGACTGCCGTATAGTGGCGGCGGAAGGTAATTTAGGATAGGGGGGGGGGCAATAATTATCCAAGTAGGGGCGCTCCTTACCGAGGGGCGCCCCTGCCCGTTGCCCCAGTGTGGGCAGCCAAGAGGGGCGCCCAACCTTTGCCAAATCTTTGGGCCGGGGGGGGGGGGGGAGCAACTGTCCCCCTTGCCCCCTCCTTCCGCCGCCCCTGCTGCCGTATGACAGTGCCCCAAAACCAGAAGTGAACCTGGATTGATGAACAATTAATAAAACGCAATATTCTGAATTACCAAACTTCACTGGATTATACGCACTCTACATACAAATGGTGACGAATAATTCTGCAGGATTTGCAAAATCTAGCTGTCCACCTATCAACTCACAAAGAGAACAAAGTTAAAATGTGTCAAATCTGGACCCACCACAATCATCACATTTACCTTCTTTCAACCATTTCTCAAGCTCTTCTTGGGAGTCCAGTACCGTCACCTCCTCTCACACCCTACCCCTGCCCCTGGGTTTACTTGTACTCTGTTCTTCAGACATTGTTTTGGTCAAGACTCATAAATGTAGCTTTGGTTTAGCTTGTGCCAAGCGCTTGTGCAAAAGGAATATGCAAAATGTTGTTATGTCCCTGCAATTGGCGCGCAATGTTACCAGTTAAAACTTATACTGAAAACTAAGCTAAAAAGTTATATTTGCTACCAGATTTGGATTAAACTATCGATGTATTACAAAGCTAGTAAAATCCGGTACAAACTGAGTATCGTTTGGTACAAGGCTAGTTCAAAGTTCCACAAAAACTCTAATATTTGGTACAAATAACAGAATATTACAGATAGAGTAGAAAGAAGTACAGATGCAGTGAACTTAACCAAACTGGGAAAACTAGTACAAAGTGAGTAGTTTTTGGTATAGCGTAAATTACATCCCCATTTTATCTTCGATTTTGGTTCAATCACGGTAAATAGAATACTGGTTCAATCTTGTAGTTTGAATTTCGTGAAAACTATCTATATATTTTTTTAATTAAAATTTAGGCCAAGTGATTGTCTCAGAATACAGAGTTTTCAAGTAACTTCTTTTCTGTATACAAATATTGCTTAGTACGTACTCGATTTTACACCAACAGCTGTTTATGTATTTTGTATACGTCGGTTGTCCTTCAACAATCAGCTGCTACGGCAGTGTGATTGGAGAGGGGAAGAGGGAAGCCGAGGTAGAGGATCTCGGGGTTTCAACTTTCATCTCGTTTGGACGGAATACAGTTCGTGGCAAAGGTAAGATTATGCATAGTGCAATGCATGAATTTGAAATAATTAAGAACACATTTTCTTTTTTTTGCTGTTTGAAATAAAACTGACCTCGAGATTGACGGGAATGCATGAGTTGTAGACAACTTCTTGTCAGACCTAACTCAAACTGTACCTAATCACAATCAAATCAATTTGTTGGAGGGTTCTGATTCCTGAATGCTTTATATCTTACTTGTTAAGCCCAGGCTACACTATGCGTGATTTGCCGCAAATCACGTGCGTGTTATCCGTGTTGTCGGGATTTGCGTGACAGAGCAAGTTCAGCTGATAGTAAATGCATTGGGTGAGCTACACTGGCACATTATGCAGATCCCGGATGAAACGTCAAGGAAATTCCGCAGACATGTCACAGACGGAACGTTGAAAAGTTAAAAATTCTGAACTTGTCATGTTTTTCGAGATTGCGTGTTACAGGGTTTTTATCATTTTGTATGATTACACATATTGTAGTCTATAATAGACCTAAACTTGAATAATTTGTGCTGAGTATCATGGCGGAAGATGAATGAAGAAGCGTTAGAGCAAATTGTGAGTGTTGAAACTTGTGTTGGAGCTGGTAGATATTTATGCAGTGGGTTTATCCATTTAAAAAAAATGCAGTGGGTTTATCCATTTTTCTTGCATGATTTGTGTGACCGTCAGATCCCGGACATCAAGGAAGTTCTGCAAACACGGAGAACATACACATGATTTGCTGGATAATCATGCATAGTGTAGCCTGGGCTTAAGAGCTAGGAATTGAACCTGATAGTATTTACCTGATAACTAGGAGTTTATTGTCATTAAGTTTCTGTAGACCATGCTGCCTGGTATACAATAATTGCTAGTGACCAGGTGATTGTGTGGCAACTCAAACTGTTTCAAGCAAGGTAGATTACATTATTGTCTACACCACCAATATCATGAGAATCCCAGTATTTTGATGTGACCTGTCATTGGACTTTTGCCACACTGCCAGACCAGATCAATATTGAGATTAATACCTACCTTTTGTAAGACATAGTTAAGAAAATAAATCACTACTTGTTTATATGCTGTGTCTATCAGTCAATAATTTCCTTTTTGATTTATATAGGTACTAGGTTGGTGGGTATCTTTATGCCTGTCACATGTGTAAACAAAATCAAGGAACACCCTGACAAAGGTTGTTACAGTTACAACATACCTGAAAGCTCTGCTTTTAATATTTTTCCTGTGGAGTAAGTCCTCTTTGTATTTAATGTTCATCTGGGATCTCTACATGCTTTTGGCCCTTCCGGTCTGACCAGGGACTCCTCTAACCTTCCAAGAAACCCCTCTTGTGTGTCAAGAGGCCCATTCGGCCTGTTCAGAGGTCCTTCCGACCTGGGCAGGGACTGCACCAACTGCTTTGTCGCCCTGCCAACATGCTCAGGGGCCCCTCCGACCTGCCCAGGGACCCCTCCAGTCTGGCTAGGAACTCATCTGGCATGTTCGAGGGCCATTCTGACCGGCCCAGGGACCCTTTCGGTCTAGTCAGGGGCCACTCTAACTTGCCCAGGAGCCCCTCCGATCTGTCCAGCGACTCTTCTGGTCGGACTGCGCTGTCTGCTTTGCCGACATGCTCAAGGGGCCCTCCGACCTGCCCGGGGGCCCCTCCGTGCTGGCGAGTGGCCAATTCGGCATGTTTAAGGACACTTCTTACCCGCCCAGGGATCCTTTCGGTCTGGCCAGGGGCCCCTCTGACCTGAACAGGGCCCTTTTAACTTCCCAGGGGCCCTCTGGTCTGTCCAGGGGCCCTCCAACCCGGGGGCGCAAGTTGTTTGGTAGCCGTGACGTCAGCATAGCAGTCGAATCCCGCTCCACAGTGTTCAGGCAATGCAAAGTGGCTTGGTAGTTACCCCCTTTAATTTGTTATCTAAGAAGATGGATACAAGTATTTATGCTCAATGGGAAGCTCGTTTCTTCAAGATTCCTGGAATGGCCTCCGATTTTACCTGAGACACTCCAATCGTCCACAATTCTCGGTCGAGTGGAGGCATGTTCCGCCCACACGGCGCGCCGGAGCGGAGGGCCCGCTGTCAAAGGCTGTACACCGCTGCCGCCGTGCCGGCCGCAAGTTGGTGAAAACCGCTGTGACGCCTTGCCAGAGACTGTACCGCCGCGGGGCCGGCTGGCTGCCGCCGGCCGCCAATCTCGGCGGCGGCCTGGTGCTTCGAAATTTCCGGCCTGAATACAAACTCTGTTACAGTTGACTTTTTGTGATGTATCGTTAAAATGGTGTCCATAGACATTTTTCCAAGCAAATTGATGTACCAATGAACTTTAAATATTATTTTCATTCGAGTACACACAAAATTGTATTAAATATATTTCGTTTTCTTTTCAGGTATTTTCCGATGTGATTACCATATACTATATAGTTGAAATTCTAGAAGAAAATGAGAACTATTCCAAAAAGCATACCAGAAATAGTTGATGTGGTAATATAGTTAGTTTATTATAGTTTGAACCAGGCGTGCCGTAACCGTGGCAGTCGCCAAACTTGAACCTACTCATTGATATAAGTACTCTGCTCCAACCTGCTCAGGGGCCCTTATGACCTGGCAAGGGACTGCGCTGGCCGCTTTGTCGCCCTGCCGACATGCTTAGGGGCCTCTCGGCCTGCTCAGGGGCCCCTCTGTGCTGGCTAGGGGCCCATTCGACGTGTTCAGGGGGCCCTCTGACCCGCTCAAGGGCCCTTTTGGTCTGCCCAGGGGCCCCTCTGACATGCACACTGCACAGGGCTCTTTTGAACGTCCAAGGGGCCCTCTGGCCTTTAAGAGAGAGCCCAGGTGGCCCTAAAGTGCTCTAAACTCTCTAAAGACCACACTTTGCGTGGTAAAGAGCCTATGATACCGCGCTTCGCGCAGTCTCATCGGCCCTTTTCGGCGCGCGCGGACCAGGGGGGGGGGGGGGGGGGGGGGGGGGGGGGGGCGTCCACACCCGCCTTCCCCCTTGGGTACGTGCCTGCACAGACTAGGTTTGCTTTATTTATTTATCAATTTTGTGGTGTGGGGGGGAGGGGAGGGGAGGGGAGGGGAGGGGAGGGGAGGGGAGGGGAGGGGAGGGGAGGGGAGGGGAGGGGAGGGGAGGGGGGCACCTCCCACTGTTCTGGTTTCTGGACCTTATAAATAACAAAATATTAAAACAAGAGCTCTAATTTGTATAAATATCTAGTTTGGCTCCAGCACATTATTTGTGGGTTCTCTCATGAGCTATGTAACACATATTGTATTTTATCAGGTTAACATACTTACAAGTTGCATGTGTGGGCTTCTGATATATACTCTAGCTGGCATAACCAATAACCATGCCAAATTATTCTGCGGTAGTTGGTTTTCATATTCAGGCATAGGTGGGAAGTGGATGAGCCTAATGAGCCAATGAGCCAATGGAGAGCCTATACAATATATTATCTTGAATATATTATAGGTGCACGTTCCAGATGTAACAAGATCAAGATGAGTGTGTGCCAGCCAACATCCTCAAGAGAATCACATTAGGGTGTGTGGTGGCCAAATATTGACTGGGATTGTGGTTTTTATTTGATTTTTTTTTAATCATTTTGGCTCATTGTTTTATTTGGTTTTGCTGGTTTTAGGTCTCCTCAGGTCGCTTCCATCTCTCTAGAATGCTATACATATACATTGTGCCTGGATTCCACAAGTTTTTTTTGTATTTGTATTGGTCTCGATTTGTTTTGCTATGTCCTAATCTTGGGAAATGGGATGGATGAGCTTCTGGGATCATCGAAGCGCTTTGCGCTATGCGTACCTCGTTGCGTGACCACCGGCCTATCCCACCATCTGATCTCTTAAAGGAATTATACGGGGTTTTCCCAGAATAATTGAGTTACATAGTAACACGTGCTTATAAAGGTGGTAGAAGTCCCACGGTAGCCACATTTTTCTGGCAATGACCTCTTCTGCACGTAATGCCATTCCAAAGTGCGCGGTGATGCCACCGCGTATTTTCTGCAGGACCGGCTGAGGCAGAGCCAGTCATCTCTTTTATGCTAATAAAAACACCTCACTTATGGCATATTTCCGGTAAAATAAGCAATATTTGAAAGAAAATAAACTTGTTTTGTTCCAGCGACAGCAGCAGTTACCTATTTTCCCATAAAATTCTATATTTTTCATGAATTTTCATGCCAAAAAATTAATACGCCACCACCAAATTCTCAACGCTAAAGGCCAGAGAAAAGAAAACCACAAAAACACAAAACCTCAACGAGCAGTGTGTAGTAATACAAAGTCCCGTCAGTTTTGAATTGCCTAATAATTTTGTGATCCAGTGTAGGACAAGCAGATAATTCAAAACTCTAAAATTGATCTTAAGATAAAAGTGGTGGACAGTAGTGCCGATCAAGTACTCGTTATCTGATACTAGTCTCGAAAAACGCCCCAGTTTTAACGCTGATAATTTCTGAAATAATGGACTAAATGAGCATTGAAGTCCCTGTTATATGTCTTAACCCGCGCACTGCAGGGGCTTTGCGCCGAACACGAACTGCAGGGGGGGGGGGGGGGTGATTTCCGCCCCCCTCCCCTGAGATCTCGAAAACTACGGTACGTAGCGAGAAGCGGAAAACGGCATTTGATAGCTTGATGCATGTTCTATCGAAAGTATTCAGTATTCTTTTAGGTCAGGTCAAAATTGAGGTCACCAGAGGTCATCAAAGGTAAAATTTTCCAGTTTTTTTTCCTGTTTTAGGACATCGCTCCAGAAATTCCCATATCTCAGAAACTATGCTAGTTAGAAACAAACCGAAAAAGCAAACGCCAGCCAGTGAAATAAAAAAAAAATCGCTTAGGTGTCCTCAAATTTGATCTCAGGTCAATATTTGAGTCTCCAGAGGTCAAAAAGAAAAAATGTCGTTTTTTTGCTAAATCGTTTTTCGCTATTAACTTTTTATATAATAAAGATAACGGGAAAACTGTTTACGCCATTGCGTTTATCTTGTCAATGCGATTTGAATGATGTACATGGTGACCTTGTTAAGTTAACTTAAAACATTGACTTTAGGTCAATGTCAAGTGTTGACCCAAGTAGGGCATGTTGCATATGGGAAGACGTGTCTCGACGAGACAAACACATTGATGTCTGTTTCACTTCTCTATCTTCATTATGTCGGGAGTTATTGACAAAAAAGTGATGGTGACCTTGCATGACCTCAAATGACCCAATAGGGGTCACTGAGCAAAATTTACACTTGGATCATCAATAATATCCTATAATAACATGATACAGAAGTAATTGGACTAATATCATGCATATCCTTAGCATTTGTATATTTCCCATTTACTTATGGGGAGGTTACGAAATTGACCTGACCTTAGGTCACCGATAGCAAAATTCCGAGATAAACGAATTGTAAGTACGTATGCCCTCATGACATCCTGTAAGTTTCAAACTGATCGGTGAAAAACTCTGGCTTTGGCACAACTGCAAACATTTTTGGAGGTGGGGTCACTTGACCTGGTCTGGTGACCTGACCTGAGATGACCTGAGGTTATTTTTTTTTAAAAGTGTGCGAAATTGATGTCCTGACAGGTGTGCGAAAACCCGGCGGCGCTGCGCGCCGCCGTTTTTCGCTATCTTTGAAAAACCTGAGGGGGGGGGGGGGGGGGGGGGGGGCGGAAATCAACCCCCTCCTGCAGTGCGCGGGTTAAACGTGTTTAAAGCTCATACAACTGCAAAAGAGTGTATTTACTTTCAGGACGGAAACCCGTATAATCCCTTTAAAGGAAATAGTTCACCTTGAAATTTGTTTACCAAACACGTTTTGATTATATTTTTGTATACAATTTCTTTTTATATTTTCAAAAATGGCCTTATATCGCGCCGATTCAGGACATAAGGCCGTAAATTTGTATTGTTTATAAAAAAAACTATATGCATACTCTCTGAGTCAGAGTCCTGACGTCACGCAAATGTACAAAAATGGTTCAGCCAGTCAGATTCGAAAGTAGTCGCGTAAAGATAGACTGGCATTGGAGATGTGCCAACCGGCGGCCGGCGGTTCGCTTGCTAGCACTAACTGCAAGCTGATTGGCTGATTGGCCTCTGCCCGGGCTAGAACCAGTACAACATTCTTTCGCCAGCACCGCATTCCTTCGCCAAAAAATCAAATATATTCGGCTGGAAAGTCTTTTCAGTCAAGAATACTTGCAGATAGGGGTTTCCCAACACGGGCTTCAAAACTGCTATCTCAGTTTAAAACTAATGTTGAAGGTGACCTATTCCCTTTAATTCCAGTTCACCACCAGAGTGTAGGGGCCTGCTCTGTGTCAGGTTAGCCTGCTCTTGGGTTAGAGCACGGTTTGTCGGACCTCTGACGTCATCTGATCTGTTTACGAGATCAGATGACGTCACAGGCCACATGATCACTGCGACTTCGTCTGTTTGATTACAAGATAGATTTGTGTGACAAGATCGACCAACTCGCTGCTCAGACATATCCCGTGTATTTCCCGCTGCTAGTCACTGCGGTGTAGACGTTACACGGTGCCGACCACAAACTCACGCCGGGCGCCGGGTGAGGTCACTGACCTCACCGGGCCGGAGGGCGGAGGTCAGCGGTCAGGCGTCATTAGGGACTTTCCGACCGGTGTGTATCGAACCCTCCGCCCGTGTCGCGTGTCACAATGGTCGGCTGCAGCGGCTCAACTGATCCGCAAAGTGGAGCCGTCCCGCCCTCAGCGCCGGTGTTCGTGTTGTCGCGACAAATTGGATCGGGCTTCAAGACGGTCGTCGTCCCGGACGACATTCATGGCCCCTAGTTTGATCTGAGGTAGTGGCTGTCGGTTCCTCGCGCATGAGTGTCGCCAACATGGCCGTCGGAGGCGGGGGGCTGGGCTACGCAGGGTCCTAGGATTGCTTTGAAGCCAGGGTGCGGAGTGGAAAGTTCGGTAAAAATAGCGATAAAGAGTGGAAAATTCAGCCTAGAAAAGGTCATAGGATGTATTTGGCTTTGCCAAAACTCACCCATCAGAATCAGCTGTTAGAAATGGCAGTACTTTCCTAACCTCGTTTTTATCCACAGGTTAATATTAGCATTTATCATATCAGTGTTGAGTTATAGTTATCCAATTACCAATACATCCTGATTTAGGGAGTGGTAAATTCACAGTAAAACTGGGGAAAGAGTGGACAAATATTAGCCACAGGGTGTCGTTTTCCACCCAAATATTGCAATCCTAGGACACTGGGGACACGTCCCCCGAACATTTTCAGATTTTAACATTGCGCCTATGGGCGTTGCTTGGAAAGAATCGACTTCACAATGCCTCCGTCAACCCCCCCCCCCCTCAACTTTCAGAAGGTGGCGACGCCCTTGGTCGCCAATACCTTTTATACTCATTGGATGGGTGTTTTCCTCGTTTCCATTCGGGGACTTCCAAAGTTCAGGCCTGCTGTGAAATGATGGTACTTCCAAGGACACGGACTTGCCGGCGGTGTAATTTTTCTGTAGACGAATGGACGTGTTGTCGTGGACACCATGCATCGCGAACGGTCAGGCCTGAGGTCCTGTAACTGGCAGGGGCTCCTCCACAGGGGGGACGGCGGACGTGTCCCCCCACATTCTTTGACACTTTTAACATTACGCCTATGAGCGTTGCATGGAAATAATCGACTTCCGAATGCCTCTGCCCCCCCCCCATTTTCGGAACGTGGCGGAGCTCTTGGTAACTGTCCTGATACAATGCCGGCCCGGCGATCTTCCACGCTACCTTTGAACGGCGGTGCGCCGCCGTGTATTATATAACGCAGCGCACCAAAACGTGCCTCCAGTGCGATCAGAACCGAGTCGTGACGTGCCACTGGGTGCGTCTAAACTCTGAGATCTGAAGTAGGAACAATACTACCCCCTCACTGGTGCCTTCTTGTTATAGCTCGGTGTTACATAGCGACCCTTGCCCCCATCACATCAAATATTCCGTTAACCCTTTAAAGGGATTATACGGGTTTTTCCCAGAATAATTGAGTTACATAGTAAAACGTACTTATATAGGTGGTAGAAGTCCCACGGTAGACACATTTTTCTGGAAATTACCTCTTCTGCACGTAAGGACATTCCAAAGTGCGCGGTGATGCCACCGCGTATTTTCTGCAGGACCGGCTGAGGCAGAGCCAGTCATCTCTTTTATGCTAATAAAAACACCTCACTTATGGCATATTTCCGGTAAAGTAAGCAATATTTGAAAGAAAAAACTTGTTTTGTTCCAGCGACAGCAGCAGTTACCTAGTTTTCCCATAAAATTCTATATTTTTCATGAATTTGTGTGTGAACTAGTGTTAGCGGACCATACGTCCGCAGCGAGCCTTTCTAGGGCCGGCGGCCGTGTCAGCGGCGCCATGCCAGCCCGTCAGATCCAGATCATGGCCGTCGGTCCCAGATCCAGATGATGGCCGTCGCCCGTCGGTCCCAGATCCAGTTGGACATAATCCACACTCCGCCTCGCCTGGCCCTCTCTTTTTTTTCTCTTTTTTTTTGGGGGGGGGGGGGGGCTGGTGATGGGGATATTTCCAGCGCTGTCCCGGTCCGATCTGACACATTGGCCTTGGACGATGGCCAGACTTTTCGCGGATACTGGCAAAATATTTACTCTGTGATCAGTGGCGTACCCAGGATTCACTCCAGGAGGTGGCAATTTTTGATCAGGGGGGCATAAGGTACCCCCCCACCAAAACAACTCACCGGAGTTGGCCCACTATATTTTTAGAGGGTCATATTTTTAACATATTTTTCTTTAAAAAAACAAAATCATTAATTTTTCTCTCGAAATAGGGCCCTTTGGGCCCTATTTTCAAAGGGGCACATACGGCCAAGGGGGCACGTACGGACCTTCATGAGGGGGCAATTGCCCCGTTTGCCCCCCCCCCCCTTGGGTACGCCTATGTCTGTGATATTAATGGTCATTGCGTTGTCGCTTGTCTCACATCAAGTGGAACATACCACTGATTGTATGGTAGGTATGTAACGCTAACATTATTTAAGCTTTGTATTAATGACTGTATAATTATACAACTGGCGTACATCTTTGACTGCACCTGTTTCTATGCAAGGCACGGGTGTAGTGTCAATTTCTGTTAAGTTTTAGAGAACTCCGCCTCCCCGGACAGCGAGGACGCCCTTGTTGAAAGACAACCTGCAGCAGGTGTTTAAACTCCCGTTACATGCCATTCGCTGAAGTCATTTTCTCAGCTTGAGTCGTCTGCGTCCTCCGGTCGCTCGGTCCCCGCTGCTGTACTGCCGACACCACCCGACCCGTCTGACCCCGTCTGACCGCGTCTGACCCCACCTGACCTTGCCCGCCCGCGCCTGACCCTGGTGACCGCGGCGCAGTGGACCCGTGCGGCGGGTCTGGTCGGGCCTTCCGACCCCGTCCGACCCCGCCTGACCGCGTCTGACCCCACCTGACCTTGCCCGCCCGCGCCTAACCCTGGCGACCGCGGCGCAGTGGACCCGTGCGGCTGGTCTGGGCGGGCGGTAGGCGTCGTAAGAGGACACCGACACCGGCCGTCTTTGTTCGCGCGGTGTACGCAGCGTCGCAGCGCGGTGCAGCGCGGTGTGCGCAGCAATGGGCTTCAGAACCGGAATTGTAGCGGGGAGGCTGCAGGACGCACTAAGGCGGGCGGAGGTGGCGGGGTCCCGAGACGACTGCGCAGTTGACGAGCATTGATCGGGTTCTTTATGATCGGGTGATCCGGGTTAGTTGGTTTATTTAGCCTCAGGAATTGGGGATGTAGTTTGATGCGAGGCTCCGTCCTGGGATTTGGGCTGTGATTGTGCCATTGGCCCTGCCGCTAAGATTACGGGTGATTTTGGTGATTTGGACAATTTGCGAACTGAAATGACAATGCACGAGTTTCTGTGCCCTCTTCATTGGAAGTTGTTCTCGAGTCTGAAATTTAAAATGATAGGGATTAAAGGTGAAACGAATGGAAGGTGCATGAATGACATGCCATGTTCAGGCACGCTTTTCATTCAGCTTTGGTTGGTTTCCCGATTGTGGTCGACACGTTGTTTAATTGTAAAGTCGGCCGTAATCTGGGACCATCTCTGGTTATCTGGTTGGTGAGAGTAATTCTACATAAATTCGTCAAGCTGAGATCTAGATATGGATAGTCTGTAAGTTCCGAGCACCGTCCTTGTCCTTGACTAGTATAGACAGAGGCAGGCGCTCATTTACAAGCCCTGGCCGTTTTTGTGCCGTTTCGTGCTGAAAGTGTGAATATGGATGTGCGAATGAAGAAACCAAGAGATATCAATCACCTTTGTCCCTGGTTTTGTATCAGCACCATAATTACCATTTATCATATCAGCCAACACCCGTACGCCTTTCTATTGTCGATTAAGATTTATTGACCAGAATGGCCATGAAATCGCCCGACTCACAGTTCATGTTTGTTGTGAATTATCGTATTGTCGTTACGCCTTATTCTGACTCAGTGCTGTTTCGCTCGCCTTAGTGACGAGACAGGACTCAAGTACAGTGGGATTAACTTTGAGTATTTCAAGCTATCAGTCGGGTGTCATCAAGAGCCTTCAATACCCAACGGCATCGTGATTGACGGTGCACCGATTTTGTAACGCTCCATCACGTTCTTTGTTTTGATAGAGCGTCGCTCCTCCCGTCCCGTCCCGTCCCGTCCCGTCCCGTCCCGTCCCGTCCCGTCCCGTCCCGTCCCGTCCCGTCCCTCCCCGTCCCGTCCTGTCCCAGTTTTCCCAGCTGTCTTTTGTCAGTAAACACTGCCAGTGTGCGTGCTGTGGTTCTGTGGTTTGGCGGTCTGCCCGGCTCCTGTTGACCTGCTGACTCCCGCATTACAGGCTGAAGCCCGTGACTGATCGTGGCAGGTGTACGCTGGCGAGGGCACCCATTCTTCCTCGTACGATAACTAGCGAGTCGCTGGCGAGTGAGCCCATTCTTCCTCGTACGATAACTAGCGAGTCGCTGGCGAGGGCACCCATTCTTCCTCGTACGATAACGAACGAGTCGCTGGCGAGGGCACCCATTCTTCCTCGTACGATAACTAGCGAGTCGCTGGCGAGGGCACCCATTCTTCCTCGTACGATAACTAGCGAGTCGCTGGCGAGTGAGCCCATTCTTCCTCGTACGGTAACGAACGAGTCGCTGGCGAGGGCACCCATTCTTCCTCGTACGATAACTAGCGAGTCGCTGGCGAGTGAGCCCATTCTTCCTCGTACGGTAACGAACGAGTCGCTGGCGAGGGCACCCATTCTTCCTCGTACGATAACTAGCGAGTCGCTGGCGAGTGAGCCCATTCTTCCTCGTACGGTAACGAACGAGTCGCTGGCGAGGGCACCCATTCTTCCTCGTACGATAACTAGCGAGTCGCTGGCGAGTGAGCCCATTCTTCCTCGTACGGTAACGAACGAGTGGCTGGCGAGTGAACACATTCTTCCTCGTACGATAACTAGCGAGTCGCTGGCGAGTGAGCCCATTCTTCCTCGTACGGTAACGAATGAGTGGCTGGCGAGGGCACCCATTCTTCCTCGTACGATAACTAGCGAGTCGCTGGCGAGTGAGCCCATTCTTCCTCGTACGGTAACGAACGAGTCGCTGGCGAGGGCACCCATTCTTCCTCGTACGATAACTAGCGAGTCGCTGGCGAGTGAGCCCATTCTTCCTCGTACGGTAACGAACGAGTCGCTGGCGAGGGCACCCATTCTTCCTCGTACGATAACTAGCGAGTCGCTGGCGAGTGAGCACATTCTTCCTCGTACGGTAACGAACGAGTGGCTGGCGAGTGAACACATTCTTCCTCGTACGATAACTAGCGAGTCGCTGGCGAGTGAGCCCATTCTTCCTCGTACGGTAACGAACGAGTCGCTGGCGAGTGGACCCATTCTTCCTCGTACGATAACTAACGAGTCGCTGGCGAGTGAGCCCATTATTCCTCTGGCCTCCCGGCCACCCTCTGCGCAGTTCGGATGTCCGACCTCCTCTGACGGCGACTGACCGTCGGCTCTGCGCAGTTCGGATTTCCGACCTCCTCTGACGGCGACCGACTGTCGGCTCTGCGCAGTTCGGATGTCCGACCTCCTCTGACGGCGACTGACCGTCGACTCTGCGCAGTTCGGATGTCCGACCTCCTCTGACGGCGACTGACGTCGGCTCTGCGCAGTTCGGATGTCCGACCTCCTCTGACGGCGACTGACGTCGGCTCTGCGCAGTTCGGATGTCCGACCTCCTCTGACGGCGACTGACGTCGGCTCTGCGCAGTTCGGATGTCCGACCTCCTCTGACGGCGACTGACCGTCGACTCTGCGCAGTTCGGATGTCCGACCTCCTCTGACGGCGACTGACGTCGGCTCCGCGCAGTTCGGATGTCCGACCTCCTCTGACGGCGACTGACCGTCGACTCTGCGCAGTTCGGATGTCCGACCTCCTCTGACGGCGACTGACGTCGGCTCTGCGCAGTTCGGATGTCCGACCTCCTCTGACGGCGACTGACCGTCGGCTCCGCGCAGTTCGGATGTCCGACCTCCTCTGACGGCGACTGACGTCGGCTCCGCGCAGTTCGGATGTCCGACCTCCTCTGACGGCGACTGCCCGTCCGTCGTGACGCACGGCGGCTCGTTACTTCGGACGCTGGCGCGCGGCGCCGCGCTCCCGACCGCGGCGCCGCGGCTAATTGCGACCGCCCTGCGACGGACGCCGCGCCGCATTGATCGCGGGAGCGCCGATTTCGGCGCGCGCCGAGTGCATCTGCACCGAGCGGCTGGCGGTGGTGAGGCGGCGGCGAGGCGCGAGCGTCACGTGGCGCCCAGCTGACCGGCTCGACTCAGCTGTCGGTTCCGTCGGTACGACGCCGCGCCGTCCCGCAGACGGGGACCGCGCGCCGAGCGGACCAGTCTCTGTGTGTGGGAGAGAGGGACCGGCGCGGAGAAGCGTCAGTCGGCCGGTCGGTGCGGCGGGCAGCAGCTGACGACGTGGCTTCTCCCGGCTCCGGTGGTTACATATGGTCGCAGCGAGACACAACGGCTGACCACGGGTAAGACGCATGCACCTGTCGCGCCGTCCGGGAAAGCGGAACAGCTTTCTGAACGGGGCGACCTTGTGATGAAGCGGCGATGTTGTCATCTGGGCGAGTGTATTTGAAGACAAAAAATGAAAATCGATGCGGTGTCCTCGTATCTTTTGATCCGAACCTTTCCACGTTTCTTGTAATAACATCTGGCGACAGGATGCTATATTTCGAATGCGGGAAGCGGGGATGACTTGAGCGGTGCGTGTGCCTGCCCGATTCGCTTACATGTGCCTCGCTTGTGTCATTTTCTCTTTTTACGTGCAGGTGTCTCAGTTGTATGGTCCCGTGGAGGATGGGTGATTTCTGGAGCTGAAAATCAAACGTCTTCCACGAGTTTCGGTCTCTCCAGACAGCTCCTGGCTCAGGACAGTAATCTTTTGCTGATTAGTGTCGGTTGTTGCGTGCAGTTTGCAAGGCTTGCTCACATATTAAACTGGTATTACTATGTAACCTTCCACGGTTGCCGCACATTCATGTATCTCTTCGTGGTCGGGTGGTGTGCGGGTTTTCATTTCGTGACGCCAGTTCAAAACGATTGTCAATAATACGTGGAACGTTCTTACGTAAGGTTTTCTGTCACGGTATGGTGAGCTACTCTCAGCTACTCTAGGTTATGATTTCATATTCCTGCCATTTCCTGACGTGTGACCTCAGCTGTCTTTCCATGCATGAAGCCAGGCGTAAGAAGGAATTCCTGAACGGTTCAGTGAGGTTTACTGCGCAGGCATCATGCGAAACAATCTGTATTTATCCAGTGATGTTAATCTCTTGACCTCGGAAGTTTCCGGAATGGAGGATTTCAGATATTGCCTTGAGGATATGGAGGATTTCAGATATTGCGAGTATTGCCTTGTGGTCGTTGAACTCTGAGAAAGTTTTAAGGTGGTTTGAACTTTAACTGCACCCTCCTGACAGGTCGTCGTGAGGGGTATTCAAGGTCTCGCCCGGCATCGTCGTGCACAAAAGGGTTTCATCTATTTTATCCTAGAGTTTCAATGCTGATATAATGTGTTTTAAGATATCCAGCGAAGAACCACCAGTAAACCTGTTATCGTTCAATGGTTTCCACGTTTCTATTCCATCCGCTTTGTGACGTAATCAGGTCTCACTGGCAGGTTGTCGGACTGTTGCTGTTGTTGACCGCTTCTGCTGGTTTGTACAGCGGCCATGACGCCGTTGCCCCGTCATTTCGCTGTGTCTGGCACCGCTCTCAGGATTTGTTATCGGCGTCACACTTCCCCGTCACGTCAAGAGTACATGTGTGTATTGCATGTGGTGTGAGTACACACGCGAGTCCTTTCGTGACCTCTATTGTCCTGTGTACCGGGCCTAACACGTGCCGCGTTTATCCGGTTGCGTTTAGCCTGAGACCACCTGCGCTGTTTTTGCCGGCATTACGGCTCCAGCTCGCCACCTCGGCCTGCCCATCCATCACAGCCTCCGCCGCTCCGGCCCGGCTTGGGGTGAGCACCGAGCAGGGCGCCGGAAGCGGCGGCGGCGGCGGCGCGGAGGCCTCTCGCGGCGGCAGCACCAGCCGACCCCCCGGCGCCGCTCTTTGTCTGAGCCCGCTCCGTTGTCGGTGTGTTCCAGGCGGACGGACAATGCGGGGCCTCTGATCGGCGTCGAGCTGCGCCAGGCCATGTCCAGACGGGGCAGCGCGGCGGCGGCGGCAGCGGCTGGACTCGGGTCCGACTCAGCCGCCGGCCCGGAGGCACCGCTGCGCAGTGATGACAGGTAGGTGGAGGCAGGGAGACTGAGGGCGAGTGGGACTGTGGTGGTTCTGTTGTGGCCAGGCGCCGCTATGCAGTGACGACAGGTAGTGGCAGTCGCATTGACAGACAGACCGAGGCTGAGTGTGTCAGACTGAGGGTGTGACTGTGGCCCTCTGTAGACGCCATACTATCCCACTCAAAGGAGTGCTGTGTGAGCCACATACGGGGTGCAGTTGGGAACAGGCGCCTGTGTGGTCTCCGGTGATGAAAACCCGACAGTTTGAGACGAGTGACTCATCACAGGTCTCCAGAAGTGCAGGAGGTACGCCTGGGTCATCTCCCTGATGTGGTCACCTCCCGCGCGGCGCTTTAATCCAGTCCAGGGGAGATGACCCCGCACGGCGCTTTAAATCGGCCCAGGGCGATGAACCCCACGCGTAGCGCTCAAGGCCAGCATAGGATGAAGCCATTGTGGTTCAGAAATAACTGGATTCGCTGGCAAACCCAGCAAGATCCCGTCGGTCTGGTGTCGCTATTTGGGGCTGGCTCCAGGAGACGGTGTTCAAATCGCCTCGTCATTGAGCTCGGTAGTGGCCAAAGTGCAGCGTCTTGTCAATAGTCCGAGCTTAACATCCTCTTGAACTTCAGATATACTGACGGTTTTAGCTTGTATATCGCCACTGATCAAATGACATCATGTCAAAGGACACAGGCAGGATAAGGGTGCACATGTACGCACACTTATAGGTACCCATTTTAATTGGATGTCGACGGGTCGATAAAGTATCTACGTATCCTTAGCCTGCTGCTCGGCTACAGCCATGAAAGTGCCTCGCATTCAGACACCATGTATACTGCCTCAGTCTTCATTGTCGATATCTACCCGTCCCGACGCAGCTGATCCAGCCGGTGGTGCAATATAACCAATCCGTCAGGTGGTGCGGACGGACGCTCTGTGTGTGGGGCGCGGTGTAGTCGACCTGCCGTGTCAGCTTTGATCGCCAGCCGGCCCCGCCCGACTGAGGCCCGCCTGCAGTGGAGAGCGCCAAGGACGGCGCCGGCCGGGCGTGGTGCCGGGAGTGTCGGGTTTTCGGCCCGTCACCCGGCGGGGGCGTGGTCCTGTGGCTTACGGCAGACCCGCTTCACGGCCTCCTCGCACCACGGCCTCCCCGCACCACCGCCTCCCCCACACCACCGCCACCGCCACCGCCACCGCCACCGCCGTCGCCACCACCGCCACCGCCACCGCCGCCACTGTCACTGCCGCCGCCACCGCCGCCACCGCCGCCACCACCGCCACCACCGCCACCACCGCCGCCACCGCCGCCACCGCCGCCACCGCCGCCACCGCCACCGCCGCCACCGCCGCGATCACAGCGCAATCCGCCGCCGCAATCTGAGGGTCCGGCCAGGTCGGTGTCTCGGCCCCCGTCGCTGCCGTCTCTCCCCGACGGACCCCGTCGTGTCCGATTGCTGATTAGACGCGTAACGACGACGGCGACGACGACGACGGCGTCGGCGGTGACAGCGGCGACGACATGGACGAGCGATGGACGCTGACTGGCGCGATCAGCCGGATTGGCGCCGCTGGCGAGCGACACGGGACACTGGACCCGAGACAGAGTCGCCCCCCCCGTCCCATGGCCGCGTTCGGAGTAGCGTCTTGGACGGCCCGATCAAGCCGTGCCATAGCTAGGCGTGAACGTGTCGTGTCCAGCACAAGGCTGAGGGCGAGACAAGCCGTGGCGTGGCCGCCTAGTTAATCATGCAAAGGTTGGCCGGTCCCCGGAGACGGTGCGTTGATTGGTCAGCGCCGGCGGGTGGATGTGGTCTGATGGAGCCGGCCGCTGGCTGTGTACACTGTGCATCGACCCACCCCCGCGGGACCGGGGCTTCATTATGCCGCCGCGCGAGCACGGGACAGGTCAGGACTCAGGAGGGTATCTCGGAAGACATGTCACGTCAGGACATTGGCGAATCCACGAGTGTTTTTTTTTTGGGGGGGGGGGGAATTCCAAAAAGTCTCACACAATTCTGGAAACGCATCGGATTTCGCTTGCTTATGCATTGATAGCTGATTTAAAGCTAACTTTCCTAGTAAAAGTTTCTTAGATTGTCTTCTATATCAGGAAATGTGTCAATTTTGCGCCGATTTCAGGCGGGGGGGGGGGGGGGGGGGGCAATTGCCCATTTTTCCCAACCGTAGATCCGCCACTGGGTCAGGAGGAAATTGTCGGAAGACATGCCAGAGTCAGGAGGACATTAGGGAGGACATGTCAGGTCAGGAGGACATTAGGGAGGACATGGCGGCGTTCGAGCAATGCTGCCGAGGGTTTGATCAAGCGATAGGCCCTTGGCTGAGGAACTCTATGTTGGATAGACGAGTTTCTAGCCTGTACAAGGAGCGGCTGTATGTATGGCCATCCTGTTCAGGAATATCTTCAGGGTGACCCCTGCAGGGCAAAACTGGCTGATGGTTTGGCATTCAGACGATGTCGAGATACCCCGTAAAAACGGGGTCTGGGATGCTTTTGATAGAAGTAGGTCGTTTTCCATGATTACGCAACCTGGAGAGGTTCTCTGGAGCTCAGCGGCGGACGAAAGCTCGTGTGTAAGGGACAATCACACCTTGTCAAGGTTCTTGACTGAGATGGCTTAAATGAGACATAGTCAAAAATAACGCTGCGCCCATAACGCATATTTTGTTCACTTTTACTGTTTTTTGTTATGTCTCACTTTCAAAATATTAAAACGCAAACACAGAAGGTTAATACTAGCGACTAGTTTTTGTTTTTCAATCACCTATAATATCTTTGTGACAAGTAAGTGGTCTTTTACTGAACAGAACGAATAAATATCACTGAACTAATATTTATCTGAGTTATTTCGAGTTATTCTGTCCGTCGACGATTTCTCTGTCCGTTTTTCATGTTACGGTTTAACAGTCTAGTCATGGGACTCATGTTTTATAAAGGCCCCCTTCATGCGATAGTTCAAAACCCGTATCACCCCCGAGAGGAATGCTGGTGGTGCGGAGCGGGAGTAGCGCCGCTCGTATCAGTCCTGTTCCTGTCGGTTTGTACGCCTATGTCCCGACGCCGTGCGTCTGGCGTTACTCGTCACGTGACCGTCACACCACTGTGCGTCACGACGTCAGCTGACCTCTGGACAGTGCGACACGGCCCAGAGGTGTCAGCAGCAGCCACTCTATTTACACGTGCTGGCCCGACCCGCGTCCGCGTCCGGTTACTAGGTGAAAACATCGCTGCTGACCGTGGCGTCTGGTGGGGTTTCATCGGCGCTGGGAATATTCCATTAATTTGACTGCACGACAGTGACGGGTGACACGGCAGTGACGGGTGACACGACTGTGGACGTTACGGACACGACAGTGACGGGTGACACGACTGTGGAAGTTACGGACACGACAGTGACGGGTGACACGACTGTGGAAGTTACGGACACGACAGTGACGGGTGACACGACTGTGGAAGTTACGGACACGACGGGTGACACGACTGTGGACGTTACGGACACGACAGTGACGGGTGACACGACTGTGGAAGTTACGGACACGACAGTGACGGGTGACACGACTGTGGAAGTTACGGACACGACAGTGACGGGTGACACGACTGTGGAAGTTACGGACACGACGGGTGACACGACTGTGGAAGTTACGGACACGACAGTGACGGGTGACACGACTGTGGACGTTACGGACACGGCAGTGACGGGTGACACGACTGTGGAAGTTACGGACACGACAGTGACGGGTGACACGACTGTGGAAGTTACGGACACGGCAGTGACGGGTGACACGACTGTGGACGTTACGGACACGACAGTGACGGGTGACACGACTGTGGACGTTACGGACACGACAGTGACGGGTGACACGACTGTGGACGTTACGGACACGACAGTGACGGGTGACACGACTGTGGAAGTTACGGACACGACAGTGACGGGTGACACGACTGTGGAAGTTACGGGCAGATGTTACGTAAAACTAGCAACGGATGGCGGAGCTGGACATTGTATGACATTCGCGGAGGTAATCTTCCACATGACATACGGCACAAAGGCAATGGGCCACTTCTGGCAGTAGTACTGCGAGCTGCACATGTCCTCAGAGCGCTGTGTCCGACACTTCGTCAGACTTAAGCAGAAGCTGAATGGGCTGTGCAGCTCCCTGTGTTGTAAGCCTGCAGTGAATATGATGAATGGTTCGCTGATGCCGCCTCTCAGGCACAATTGGTTTAATTTGCTCCATTGTGTCACACGGAGGATTAAAGGGAATGTTTCACCTTTCTGAAAGTTGTCAAATATACGCTGGTTGTGGTAGAAAATATGAAGTAAGTGCTGCTGAAAACGATTGCGAATGACGTCATTATTGAGCTATATACCACCGCTGATTGGCTGACAAAGTGGGATTGGCTGAAAAAGTGTCTGTCAACCAATCAGCGACTGCACCAGCCTGGAGTCATTTTGCAAATGGTAAATTAAATTGCTTGAAAATGGTTAAGTTTTGGTAAAAATTACCTTAGTAATTTAGACATTTCAATAACGGTCCAAGATAATGGCTATCTCAGTTTAAAACTAATACAAAGGTGAAACATTCCCTTTAATGATAATTCGCGAGAATGAATCTCGTACCTGTCTTTGGGCGGGCTGATTGCTGACTTGTTATATTTTGATATGCTATATCAAGTGATATGCTCAACAAGGTAACAACAAGCTGTCTGAAACTTAACCCAGTATATTGGTGAAGTACTCTTCATTTTACAAGATTCTATGCCTATCTATATATCACAAACACGTTTTAAAGTCCGCTGGCCGCACGCCATGTAGACCTTATTCGGCTGACTTCAGTCACGAAGGGAGTGTCTGGAACTGAACTGAGCACGACGGAGCGGCGTGACTGACTCCAGTTTCCATGTCGGGGGCTGTGAATCGCCAACAGCTGGGTCGCATGAGGCGATAAAGTTGATGAAAATCGTACTCAATTTGAAAACTTGTATTTTACCTTATATATGACCTGGACGGAACTGGATCATAGGTCCTTACATTTTCATTTCTCGAAACCTCACGATGAAGTACACCGCTTTTCATTACCGAATATTGAAAGTTCCCCGTTGCTCTCGGGCCGTAATTGTTCAGCTGACTGCAGTGGTGCTATGAGCCGTGAGTTGGCGTTATATTTAGCTCAGGAGCGGGAGTGCCGACTGCACTGCCACCTGCCGCTGCTGCCGCTGCTGCCGCTGCTGCCGCTGCTGCCGCTGCTGCTGCCGCTGCTGCGGCTGGGTCACGGCACTTTCTCTGTCCGGCCGTGTGTTCACTGTTCTCCCACGGGGCTGAGTCAGCGCCGGGTGCGGCTCTCACCCCGTGCCGCGCGGTGACCGCGCCGGGTCACAGCCGACGCCCCCGGCCGTGACCGCTCGGTTGCGATAGTCCCAGCTCGTGTGGATGGAGAGTGGGTGCGAGGGAGGGATCCGAAATGGAGACCATGCCCGAATGTGTATACTGTATTGCGTTATCAGACAGCTCTGATGCTGAAGATAGACTAGATCTGAAAGTAAATGGCTGATATAGATTGCATGACCATGCGAGCCAACTCTGTGGGTTTGAAATCGCTCGTTAATATTAAATTAACGTTGGTGTTTAAATCCAAATGGAATGTTTAACATTTAAAATTGGAAAATAAATGTCATTAGAAACAGGCGATTAAAAATAAATGCTAGAGGTAAGTAGCAGGTGATTATTTTTCATCTCCGTTTGGTCGTGCACGAGTCATGGCTCTGCTATTAGGTCATCTGGCTCTTACATAGTCCGGAGGGCTTGCAACTGGGCCATGTTGCAACTTCACCGTGACGAGGACGGATGGCGGGTGTGGTACTCCCACCTGGCTTTATGTGGAGCTGTGTGGTACTACCTTCTGGCTTTATGTGGAGCTGTGTGGTACTACCTTCTGGCTTTATGTGGAGCTGTGTGATACTACCTTCTGGCTTTATGTGGAGCTGTGTGGTACTTCATTCTGGCTTTATGTGGAGTTGTGTGATACTACCTTCTGGCTTTATGTGGAGTTGTGTGATACTACCTTCTGGCTTTATGTGGAGCTGTGTGGTACTACATTCTGGCTTTATGTGGAGCTGTGTGATACTACCTTTTGGCTTTATGTGGAGCTGTGTGATACTACCTTCTGTCTTTATGTGGAGCTGTGTGATACTACCTTCTGGCTTTATGTTGAGCTGTGTGATACTACATTCTGGCTTTATGTGGAGCTGTATGATACTACCTTCTGGCTTTATGTGGAGCTGTGCGATACTGGCTTTATGTGGAGCTGTGCGATACTGGCTTTATGTGGAGCTGTGTGATACTGGCTTTATGTGGAGCTGTGCGATACTGGCTTTATGTGGAGCTGTGCGATACTGGCTTTATGTGGAGCTGTGTGATACTGGCTTTATGTGGAGCTGTGCGATACTGGCTTTATGTGGAGCTGTGTGATACTGGCTTTATGTGGAGCTGTGTGATACTACCTTCTGGCTTTATGTTGAGCTGTGTGATACTACCTTCTGGCTTTATGTGGAGCTGTGTGATACTACCTTCTGGCCTTATGTGGAGCTGTGCGATACTGGCTTTATGTGGAGCTGTGTGATACTGGCTTTATGTGGAGCTGTGTGGTGTCGCGTCAGCAATTCTCGTCTCATTAAAAGGTCGGTGTAAAAATCAGTAGCGTTCCGTTATGGCGACCCATTGGACGACGAGCAGGCCACGGCTGCTGCTGTGGACATGATAGCCTATCAGGCCGGGACGAAAATAATGGTCAGAATGATCTGCTGCAGGGCTGTGCGCCACCGATAGAGCAATGTGGCAGTGAGAGGGACGAGGTCGCGCCTCGTGCACTCTGCACACTCTCGGTGCAAACACACTTGCCGTGATGATTTGTGCAGGATGTGTTATGGGAAGACTGTGCCTTCCTTGTAGCTAACCTTTGCAGCATAGAGCTGTGGATTATCTTGTTACATTTGATGTGCTATATTTGGACATCAAAGGGCATGTAGGATGGTCGGACGTGCGTTCCTCGGCACTATACTTCATTCATAAACAGTTCAGTCCTCTCAAGTGGAACCTCTGCAGACCACGCTTCAGAGCTCGAGAACGCCATGTATTTATATTTCCAACACAACCGCTCCCGGGTCTTATCCGACATCAAATGTTTCCGCCTGCCCGCGCCTTCTGATCTTCTTTGCGCTGGCTCTGAGCCCGCCGTTGATCTGGACCTGTGGCGGAGTCGTGTCAGGTGCCTGCCCGGCGTCGCCGCCTTCCGTCGTTTAGCGCCGCTAAGTGCGTTTCCTGCCTGCCCGCGCCTTCTGATCTTCTTTGCGCTGGCTCTGAGCCCGCCGTTGATCTGAACCTGTGGCGGAGTCGTGTCAGGTGCCTGCCCGGCGTCGCCGCCTTCCGTCGTTTAGCGCCGCTAAGTGCGTTTCCTGCCTGCCCGCGCCTTCTGATCTTCTTTGCGCTGGCTCTGAGCCCGCCGTTGATCTGGACCTGTGGCGGAGTCGTGTCAGGTGCCTGCCCGGCGTCGCCGCCTTCCGTCGTTTAGCGCCGCTAAGTGCGTTTCCTGCCTGCCCGCGCCTTCCGATCTTCTTTGCGCTGGCTCTGAGCCCGCCGTTGATCTGGACCTGTGGCGGAGTCGTGTCAGGTGCCTGCCCGGCGTCGCCGCCTTCCGTCGTTTAGCGCCGCTAAGTGCGTTTCCTGCCTGCCCGCGCCTTCCGATCTTCTTTGCGCTGGCTCTGAGCCCGCCGTTGATCTGGACCTGTGGCGGACTCGTGTCAGGTGCCGGCCCGGGGTCGCCGCCTTCCGTCGCCGCAAAACACGTCTATCGTGTAGCGTGTTGGCACGTCTCTCGTGGCAGTGACCGCGGCGGCACGGCG
Source organism: Chirona hameri (assembly GCA_036785665.1). NCBI lineage: Eukaryota > Metazoa > Arthropoda > Thecostraca > Balanomorpha > Balanidae > Chirona > Chirona hameri. Next base: position 80,442 of record JAXIVJ010000733.1, on the reverse strand, counting down.
GCGCCGGCGGCTCCTTCCCGCCTGTTTACTGGCCGGCCGGTGGTTGTTAGCAGCTGTTAGCACGGCTCCGAAAAGCCGGCGGCGGCGGCGGCAAACGAGGCATCGAGCGGCTCCGGCCGGATCACGCAGAGAACAACACATCTCTGGCCAACACGTGCCGACCTTGTGCTCGGTGTTTGGGGATGTGTATAGGCGTGGGTGATAGTAGACTAGGCTGCGACTCAGTTTCCGGGGAATCATCTTATAATGCTCAGTCGGCGATGTTAACGGCGGATGCCACAAACGGTGGCCAATTAGAGATGACTTGCGGCCGAGTAACTCCCGGCGGACCTCGCTAGGGCAACACAGACGATCGACTCCGGTCCCCTAGTTGGCCATATTTCATGTTGGCGGCGCCGTCTGGGCTGAGTTGGCCGTTGTCCGATCGACCGTCCAACTGACCCTGACACGGTGGCACTGACCCAGCCGAGACGGCGTCTGTCCGGTGGGCGGCCAACTAACCCTGACACGGTGGCACTGACCCAGCCGAGACGGCGTCTGTCCGGTGTGTGACCAACTAAACCTGACACGGTGGCACTGACCCAGCCGAGACGGCGTCTGTTAGGTGGGCGGCCAACTAACCCTGACACGGTGGCACTGACCCAGCCGAGACGGCGTCTGTACGGTGGGCGGCCAACTAACCCTGACACGGTGGCACTGACCCAGCCGAGACGGCGTCTGTTAGGTGGGCGGCCAACTAACCCTGACACGGTGGCACTGACCCAGCCGAGACGGCGTCTGTTAGGTGGGCGGCCAACTAACCCTGACACGGTGGCACTGACCCAGCCGAGACGGCGTCTGTACGGTGGGCGGCCAACTAACCCTGACACGGTGGCACTGACCCAGCCGAGACGGCGTCTGTCCGGTGGGCGGCCAACTAACCCTGACACGGTGGCACTGACCCAGCCGAGACGGCGTCTGTCCGGTGGATGACCAACTGACCCTGACACGGCGGCACTGACCCAGCCGAGACGGCGTCTGTCCGGTGGGTGTTTTTATAGTGCTTTTTGTGGGGCGTTGCTTCAGGCGAGCCAATACTCGGATGCGTTTGCCGAATGCTTTGTTAAAAGCTGGCCTTCTCGTTTTTATCACGGTATCGGCTTACTCCATTATCTCTGCGGGATTAGGAGTTGACATTTCACCAAGGCGGGTACGTCATAAATTCGAAGGCGTTGGCGTCTCTCTCCGCTGTCTCAGTATCCTTGTTTATGCAGATGGAAGTGAAACGGAGGACACTTTCCTCGTTTGGAGCTCTATCTGTGAACACAAGGGGCGCCATACTATAGCTACGCCACACTACAGAGTCTCTACAGAGTTCATCATTTTACTGCACTCACGCATGGCATCCGGGCCCATTGTTCGGCTCGGCTGCGCCACTTGTGCGTCATTGTCGGCGCCGGAGCCCGGTCTCCTCGGTCGTGGAACCGTGCCAGCGAGGCAGTATCGAGGCGCGCCCCGAAATTCAGACGCGGAATCTTTTCGCCGAGATGGCCATCGCCGGTTCTCGTTTGGCCGTCTGATGGCACTTCAGGCCCGCCGGCGTGTCGCTATACCGCCGGCCGCTCCGTCAGAATCGACTGCGCCGCGGAACGGCAGGCGCACGGCTCGGGATCTGACCAGGTAGCAGGCGGCTGTGTACCCGGCTGTACACCCACGATGTACGCGATGTTACCCACGATGTACTCGATGTGCACCCGCCGTATACCCGGTTGTGTACCTGTCGGTGTACTCGGCTATATGCCGGTCGAGTTCTGCAACCGATCGGCTTCCTGTGTGACCGTGACTGGTAACCGAACCACAACAGGACCTGATTGGGGGTCTGGAGCTGGTTTACAGCGGCGTGGGAAGGCAGATGCGGGCGGGCCTGAGCGGCCGCACCAGTCTGGGCCAGCCCGCCTGATCAGCGATATCAGCTGTGGGCGAGCACGGCCGGCCGGGATTGGGCCTGCTGTGGTGTCGGCTGAGAGGCGTGACTGGCCACCTCAGCTGGGAGAGGCCCGCGCACCACAACAGCGCCCAGTGCGGTGCCGGGCCGTGCCAGGCTGCCAGCTGGACCGTGCCCAGTTGCCAGGTCACGATCGGCGACGGCGCTCTGCTACTGAACCTTGAGCGGCGGGCGGGGTGACGCGGCCGGACCGGCTCCGCCCGTCCTCCCTGCCGAGTGACTCTGCTGTCATGTTCGGCTGGTGTTGAGGAGCGTCGCCTCCGCTCGTCCTCTCTGCCGAGCGACTCAGCTGTCATGTTCGGCTGGTGTTGAGGAGCGTTGCCTCCGCCCGTCCCCCCTGCCGAGTGACTCTGCTGTCATGTTCGGGTAGTGCTAGGAGCGTCGCCTCCGCCCGTCCTGCCTGCCGAGCGACTCTGCTGTCATGTTCGGGTAGTGTTGGAGGAGGGTCGCCTCCGCCCGTCCCTGCTGTGTTCGGGTAGTGTTGAGGGGCGTCGCCTCCGCCCGTCCCTGCTGTGTTCGGGTAGTGTTGAGGAACGTCGCCTCCGCCCGTCCCTGCTGTGTTCGGGTAGTGTTGGAGGAGGGTCGCCTCCGCCCGTCCCTGCTGTGTTCGGGTAGTGTTGAGGAGCGTCGCCTCCGCCCGTCCCTGCTGTGTTCGGGTAGTGTTGAGGAGCGTCGCCTCCGCCCGTCCCTGCTGTGTTCGGGTAGTGTTGAGGAGCGTCGCCTCCGCCCGTCCCTGCTGTGTTCGGGTAGTGTTGAGGAGCGTCGCCTCCGCCCGTCCCTGCTGTGTTCGGGTAGTGTTGAGGAGCGTCGCCTCCGCCCTTCCCTGCTGTGTTCGGTTAGTGTTGAGGAGCGTCGCCTCCGCCCGTCCCTGCTGTGTTCGGGTAGTGTTGAGGAGCGTCGCCTCCGCCCGTCCCTGCTGTGTTCGGGTAGTGTTGAGGAGCGTCGCCTCCGCCCGTCCCTGCTGTGTTCGGGTAGTGTTGAGGAGCGTCGCCTCCGCCCGTCCCTGCTGTGTTCGGGTAGTGTTGAGGAGCGTCGCCTCCGCCCGTCCCTGCTGTGTTCGGGTAGTGTTGAGGAGCGTCGCCTCCGCCCGTCCCTGCTGTGTTCGGGTAGTGTTGAGGAGCGTCGCCTCCGCCCGTCCCTGCTGTGTTCGGGTAGTGTTGAGGAGCGTCGCCTCCGTCCGTCCCTGCTGTGTTCGGCTGGTATGTGGGATAGCTGGACGACACAGGCTTCGCTCTCACTGCCCCGCCGCGCCGGTCCGCGCGCGGTACCACGCTGTGGCGACACTGATAGCGACGCTCGCCCGCTCGCCGCCGCGCCGGTTTCTCTCCGTTAGCGTGTGTATTCTGTTCTCCCTCCTTTTTCGTCTCACGCACTCACTCCTTGTCTCTCCCATCCTACTCCTCCTCACTCCATCGCCCTCTCTCTCACGCTATCTGCACCTCCCCTTCCGCTCTCTGTTTATGCTTACCTTCTCTCACTGCTTTCTTACTTTCCCTGCTTTTCCCAGTGTTTCTATGGTATGTGTCTGCTCTGACCGTCTTCCGTATCCGTACCTCGTTTGACCCACTTGCGTCTGCCGTCGACGCGCGCTGGCCGCTCCTCGTTTATCGCCATCAGATTCGTATCATCTCCCCTCCCCGTCTGGCTGTTGCGGCTCTGTCGCCGCGCCATGTCAGCAGGGCGGCCGGCTGTCCCTCCGGCCCTCCGTCCAGGTCATTACCGACGCGCCGCGCGCCGGTCCGCGGACCTCCCCCTGACGCGGACAGCGGCTGTGCTGATCCCCGGATCTGCCGCCGCCGCCGCCGCCGCCGCCGCCGCCGCCGCCGCCACCACCACCACCGCCGCCGCCGTCCTGCGGAGACTATATAATGTCGGTGTGTTTACCCTGGCTTCTGCGGCCACACTCACACAGCGGCAGCGTGGCGGCCGCGGGAGGTGACAGCTGTGTTGTCTCCACACGTCTCCTGCCGCCGCCCGCCGCCGCCCGCCGCCTGCCGCCCGCCGCCCGCCGCCCGCCGCCCGCCGCCCGCCGCCCGCCGTCCGCCGCCGTCCTGCGGAGACTATATAATGTCGGTGTGTTTACCCTGGCTTCTGCGGCCACACTCACACAGCGGCAGCGCGGCGGCCGCGGGAGGTGACAGCTGTGTTGTCTCCACACGTCTCCTGCCGCCGCCCGCCGCCGCCCGCCGCCCGCCGCCCGCCGCCCGCCGCCGTCCGCCGCCGTCCTGCGGAGACTATATAATGTCGGTGTGTTTACCCTGGCTTCTGCGGCCACACTCACACAGCGGCAGCGCGGCGGCCGCGGGAGGTGACAGCTGTGTTGTCTCCACACGTCTCCTGCCGCCGTCTGCCGCCGTCCGCAGATATGCCGGTGCTTGTATGGAGAAGGGGGAGTGCGGTGCCGGCCAGAGCCGTGTGGATATTGATCTGGTGTTGGTGGGGGTGGGGAAAATACGTACACAGTCAGGGTGTTAGCTCTGGCGCAGTGAGGAATCAGGATCATGTCCGTTTTGCCGGGTTCCGAACTGACGTCATCCGTTCGTCATGAACGGCGACAAAGCAGCTTTCCTTGAGCAGGAGATTTAACCAATCCGTAGTTCGTGACGGCGTTTTGTCTCGCTCGCTGTACCGTTACTCTGCGGCTACTGTGAGAAGGGATTTGGTCCATTTAAAGCCGGCTGGACACTGTCGCCGCTGACATCGTAGCACCCTTGTTCTGCCGGCATTGAACCGCCTGCCACCTCCTTCACCTCCCGCCGTCCCACCCCAGCCGAGACCTGCGGCCGCACGCAGCGGGCCGTGCACAACGACGCCAATACAACCGCAGAACCCCGCTGACGCGCTAATTGGCAGACTAATTTGACCCAGTGGGTCGGCGGCGCCGGCGGAGGAGACCGCTGGCGCGGCGGCGACACAAGACTGATGAGCCGATGTCGTCCATGTGACAGAGATGGATGGCAGAGCCCTGAGGCCACCGATGAATGCAGCAGAGATTTTCTTTACTGTGATTTAAAAGACTAGTTGGCGGAAGTGTTGCAGTTAGTCGTGGGTATGTGGATCTCAGGGCGTTTATTATTTGTTTGTTGTTTGATTATGTTGAGACCAATTATCAGGAGTGCCACATAACCCTGCTGTTGCAACATCGTAAATATCAAATAATGAATATGATAATGATGCTCGTTATGTTAAACTGCATTTAGCGGAGATGTTATGGCGCTACAGTACATTAATTGGCTTAGAGGAAAACGATGCGATTGTGCGATATTAGGCTCCTTAATGTGAAATTGCTGTTTGTGGTTTTAGCTGCAAATACTGTTAGCAATTGTATATATTTGCTGTCATACTTCGCTGTCACCATAATACGACAGTTACGATTTCATGTCCACGCGTCTGTCCGACGTACCGATACACATCAGCTGCTGTCGAGACATCACCGTTACACATCATTGTCGAGACGTGTAACAGTGCGTCGTGCTGCCATGCCAGGCTGACGGCGGTAGGCCCACATCCGTGAGGCTGGCAGCAGGTGCCGCTCGGCGCCGGCACCGCAGTACCCGAGTCCCTTTCACTGCTGCAGTGCGGTCTCCCGCGCCGTGTTAATGCCGACCCCTGCAGTCCGTCGCTGTGTGTCCTCACCTAGTGCCGTGGGGTGTCAGATGAATACAGCATCGACCACCGGGCCTGCCGCCGGCCGCGGCATCCCCGGGCTGCGGCCGGCGGCAGGCGCGTAGGCGGCTATTATTGGCGTGCGTCGGCTGCGCTGGAGACGTGACCTGGCCTTGCCAGCGGCGACGGCGGCGACAGCGGCGGCGACGGTTTTCAGGGCGGACCCACTCCGTCACTGCCGCTCGGGCGACCGTTGCGGTTCCGGCCCAGTGCGCCTGCCGGTTGTCCGTCGCTGCCCGTCCCGTCCCGTCCCGTCCCGTCCCGTCCCGTCCCGTCCCGTCCCGTCCCGTCCCGTCCCGTCCCGTCCCGTCCCGTCCCGTCCCGTCCCTGTCCCGTCGCTGCCCGTCCCCGTCCCGTCCCCGTCCCCGTCCCCGTCCCCGTCCCCGTCCCCGTCCCCGTCCCCGTCCCTATCCGCGGCGGCGGGTCGAGCAGCGCCGATTACAGAAGGAGCCGGCGGACGCCGCAGTTCCGGACAGCTGGGGTGGGGCTGGTTGGTGCACCGGAACAGTGCAGGGACACTGCCGCAGTTCCGGTGAACTAGAGGGCTGGGCGGGGACGGGACACGGCACGGGAACACTGCCGCAGTTCCGGCGCCGGGATCACGCCGACCTGGAGCGGGGTGGGTCGGATTAACGGCGCAGGACTGGCAGGCCGAGGGGCGGAGGAGGTGGGATAGAGGAGTGGCAGAGTGGCGCGCTGGGTGTCTCAGCGGTGCCTGCACTACGCCGAATGAACGGGACTGTGATGGATACTGGATGGCGAATGATGATGATGGTGATGATGTTGATGATGGTGGTGATGATGATGATGATGATGATGATGATGATGATGATGATGATGATGGATGATGATGATGATGATGATGATGATGATGATGATGATGATGATGATGATGATGATGGTGATGGTGATGGTGATGGTGATGGTGATGGTGATGGTGATGGTGATGGTGATGGTGATGGTGATGGCGAATGATGACAGGCAGAGAGAGAGAGAGGTGACTGGGGAAGGAAGGTTGACATATGACTGATGGCGCCAGATGATTTCGGTGGTAGTGACTAGTGACTCTAAAAGTCAAATCCTCGTATCGAGGAATGACTGAGGAATGACACCTAGTCGATCAGCAGAATCCACAAATTTAACAGCGGACGGCAGAGGTACGGATATATGACGGGACATGAGGGGGATGATAGATCCACACCGGTAATTTGTCATCATGGCTGGGGACTTCGTCGCTCCTCGCTGTTTCATACTTGCAATATTATTTCGGTAGGGAATCCCCGGGGACAATTGGGTTGTGCTATGTTGAAAGCAGTGTTTGTATGTGGCGCTCATTCTGTACTGCACCTGCGTGTGCCATGGCCGCATGCGACGGTCGGTCGGTTCTAACAAAGCCGCGGCTTCCGACGCAAGTCACTGTCCCGGTATACCTTATAAGCCTTAATTCCGGGTTCCCGTCATAGGGATGTTCCAGCTTCCGGCAGGTGTGATAGGCGTGTGTCCCGGTATACCTTATAAGCCTGAGTTCCGGCTTCCCGTCATAGGGATGTTCCAGCTTCCGGCAGGTGTGATAGGCGTGTGTCCCGGTATACCTTATAAGTCTGAGTTCCGGCTTCCCGTCATAGGGATGTTCCAGCTTCCGGCAGGTGTGATAGGTGTGTGTGTGTGTGTGTGTCCCGGTATACCTTATAAGCCTTAGTTCCGGCTTCCCGTCATAGGGATGTTCCAGCTTCCGGCAGGTGTGATAGGTGTGTGTCCCGGTATACCTTATAAGCCTGAGTTCCGGCTTCCCGTCATAGGGATGTTCCAGCTTCCGGCAGGTGTGATAGGTGTGTGTGTGTGTCCCGGTATACCTTATAAGCCTTAGTTCCGGCTTCCCGTCATAGGGATGTTCCAGCTTCCGGCAGGTGTGATAGGTGTGTGTCCCGGTATACCTTATAAGCCTGAGTTCCGGCTTCCCGTCATAGAGATGTTCCAGCTTCCGGCAGGTGTGATAGGTGTGTGTCCCGGTATACCTTATAAGCCTGAGTTCCGGCTTCCCGTCATAGGGATGTTCCAGCTTCCGGCAGGTTTGATAGGTGTGTCCCGGTATACCTTAAAAGCCTGAGTTCCGGCTTCCCGTCATAGGGATGTTCCAGCTTCCGGCAGGTGTGATAGGTGTGTGTGTGTGTGTGTGTGTCCCGGTATACCTTATAAGCCTTAGTTCCGGCTTCCCGTCATAGGGATGTTCCAGCTTCCGGCATGTGTGATAGGTGTGATGCCTAACACAATTTAGGTATACACGATTGGCGT